>MU223860.1:1458811-1488724 GCA_018584345.1 Thuja plicata | reverse complement strand
CTGTAATCAGCAATTATAGATTGCATACAGTCAGGTCAAACATATTGTACACATTCTAACAAGTGGGGTACACTTAAGAAATCCTTTCAAGGAAGGTGGACTTAACAGTCCTATTGTAAATCTCTTATCCAAGTGCACATTTCATCAGTGTTGCTAAAGATCTTAATAGAGTAGATGCTAACATGTCTCTATATTAATACTCCTAATATGGTAGATCATCAGAAGTGATCAAATTGTAAGCCTTAACTGGCTCCCTTCCATTCTGCAGATAGTGAAGTTTTGTGGGTGCCATCCCCACCGTAGTATTTACTTCCTAACAGGAGTTTTCTGCGATATCACATTTTGTGTTATGTGTCTATTAGTTTCATGAATGTTTCTATGAATGTTGCATACAATTAAGTTTATGAATTAACACTACATGCATAAGAAAGAACATCAGATATGGTCGGTAATACAGTAAAGATTGATTACTAATGATGAAAGGTGAAAAGTGTTAAAATTTTTAGAGGTACTGATTCACCCTTCCCCTCTTAGTACTACTTCCCATTAATCCCAATAGGATAATTATGATATTATAATGATGAGAGATGACATTGATAATGATTCTAAAGGGTATGGTTTTCATCTTTGGCAAACCATTAAACATGTAAGGAAGTTTTATGTAAGTAAATTCAGGTATACCAACTGGTATACAGTTTCACCAATCGGTAATGTCAAGTCAGAAAAGGAGTAGGAGAACAAGAGAATAGGTGAAGGAATGATCGGTAAAATAAGACAAGTATTCTATCAGTACACTAGAATATTCAAGGACAACAGGTGAACTAAGATTTGTGACCGTACCACTTATGTCACATCAGTAAAGGATATTAGTGAAGATAATACCAACCGGTCAGTTTAGTATTGAATAGGTAAAAGTTAAAGGTTAAGAAACAATTTTAAATGATTGACTAAAGTGGTTATGATGGTGGATGATTAAATGAATCTGGACAGAATTAAAAATGTAGTACATTGTTTCAAGAGTTGAATAAGTCAATTTCTTTGTAGTTTTGTATATATTTTATTATAAATTCAAGGCACATTTGGACTAATAATATTGAATGAATATTTCACATTGGAGATAACAAATTGAAGTTTGTTATGGTCAACACGGTAAGGATTTCAAGTTTCTATGAGATGATTGTAATTGACAAATCAATTTTGGAAGGAAATAGAAACCCTAATTAGGTTTTCAATAGAAGGTAAAAGCTATAAGATGATAGCTGCTACTATTGAAAGAGTGTGATGAAAAAGTGTGAAGAACAATTGAAGTGTTAGATCTTAAACAGGGATTGCAGAGCAGATTTCAGAGAAGATTCAAGATAGATTTCAGAGAAAGAACAGAGCATCAAAGGATCTGATTAGCATTCAGAAGTGCATTTCACAGGTTAATTTTATTGTTGTATTTCTAATAGTTTAAACAAACTAAAATCCATTAAGCGGGTAGTCTCTCACAAGAATTTTTTTTAAAATCCATTAATAGGGTGAAGACTGTAATAGTGGGATTAAATCCTTTAACAAGGTAGTCTATAATAGGACTTTAGATACTTCTAACAAGGTATAAGTCACTCCTAATAGGGTGAGTCACCTAGAAAGCAACATATTGTAAGCTCCTAACATAGCACTCTTTTCTACTGCTATGAGAAGATTGTGCGTGTCATCCCCACCATGGTTTTTCCCTTTGACCAAAGGTTTCCATGATAAAAATCTAAGTGTTATGAGTGTGCATGTGTTGTCATTTCATTCACTGTACTTTTACTTTACCATTACAGTTTTATGATACATGGTTTGGAAGTTTCTTTTTCTTCTATTGAAAGGTATTAGTAGAAGTCTAAATTTTTTACTAGTCCTGATTCACCCCCTCTTAGTACCTATTATTTCTAACATAAATTCCTACATATGTGTTGATCTTTGGTTAATGTTATATAAAAATAGGTTTCTAAAAATTTATGTAATATATTAACCTTTAAATAATTATGTTTGTACATTCTACTTTTATTAAATATATGTTGAGTTATCAAAAATATATGTTGAGTTACTTTGATAACATGCATTTTCTTCACTTTACTATCATTTACATAATTTTTTAATTAGTTTGGAAAAAAATTATTTTGTTACCTATTAAAAATATAATTTGAAAGCTATTAATAATTAAATATATAGGTTAGGTGGATATCAGATAATGTGCGTACATCATGGGTGTCCACATGGTTGTTGAAGTATCACCCATACCTTCTACCCAATATCCTCCTTCATATAGAGGAATTAAGTGTTTTCTATTGGGTGAGAGATAGGATGGTCAAGAGAAAATATAATAAAGGACCAAGAACTACTCAAATGAGATTTGATAATTATGCTCTATATTTTAACTCCCTATATGAATTGAAAGTCAAAATGAGATTAGATGTAAAATTTCATAATTTATAGATTGAGATTATATTTTTGGGTTGGTAAAATGCTCTATACTATGAGATTCAAGATTTTAACCTTGTTGGATGCATTTGGAATATCACTATTAGACCAACAATGAACATAGACAAGAACACTCTATGTGATAACCTAAGTATGAAGTTTATGATATTTTTGAAGGCAAAATTACAAATTATTTATTGCAAGGCCCCAACTCAAGAATGGTTTTTGGCTACTCTTAAGTTTGAGTACTCCATTAGATTCACTATACATCAGGTTATACCATCATTTAGCTACTACATGAAAACTATATCATACCTACCTTATATGTTGTGAAGTCTAATATGAAATTAAATTTTGAAATATTCTTGATTATGTTGAAAATGTAGAGTTATTACCCGTGCATCCATGGTTAAGAGAGTGAAAGTATTCTAGAAATATTATTTGAAGAATGTTTGCAACCTATTTAAGCATTGTAGATCTATATCTATATTCATTTTTTCAATACTTTATAAATTGTGTTTGAGATTTATTACGCATGCATAAATCATTATCTAAGTGGGGCCATTGTTAAATTATTATTTGACAAATATTTGCAAGTAAATGTCTAAATATTGCATTTATGCCTTAATTTAATTTTCATAGTATTTTATAAATGTTGTTGTAAAATTGCTAATGACTTTGATTTTTTTTTTCCCTAATTTTTAACAAACAATCTTGTCATCAATACAAGGAATGAAATATGCATATTGTTAAATTTGGTTATCCTCCCATTTTTATTATTAATAATTGATTATAAATTGAACATACTCTTTTATGCATTATAAATTGTTTCTCATTTTTACATGAAACAAAACTAATGAATCTCATGCATTAATATAAAACAATATAATATTAGGGTTGGAGTAGAATTAATACAATATAGTTTATATAATAAATAATTATATTAGAGCTAGAATAAAATTATTATCTTGGATCACAATTATAATATAATATTGTTTTTGATACTAATCAACAACTGAAACAAAGGGGGTGGTCCTTACAAAATCACAACACATGGATGTGAAGAGATAAAAAAACACATTACAAAAGGTGTTGGTTGTTATAAGTCAAGGCTACAAAGGGCACATTATCAATAGATTTGATGCCTTCCTTAAAAGGCATTTTATAGAGAAAAGGGTCATTCTAGGCCACTTACACCATAGTGGCCAAAAGAGGCCATTAAAAACAGACAAATAGAACCTAGACAAGTCAGGAAAAATAATAAAGGGATGTTGAAAGGATTTCCAATCCTTCAAAAGGGGTAGAAAAGTGGTATCATAGAGAACCTTACAGTAAAGAACCCCACTTCTCTAACCAGAGAGCCAACCCCCATCTAAAAAACTTCTTTCCACAAAAACACCAAAGGAGCTCACCTCAATAGGAGCAAAAAAGGAAGAGATGATCATGTTGGAGATCCAACCATGAATCCATCCCACGTCTAAGCCAGCATAGGAAGGAGAAGACTTCCCAAAGTTACAAATATCCTCCTTCATGAAGCAAGTCTCGACCTCCATAGGAACTGCTAAAGAGGAAGAAATACATTTAGTGTTCCAAGTCCTTACCATGGCCAATAAAAAGTACCCCACCACAAAAGGGTTTGATATAGTCCCAAAGCTAGCTAAATACTTCAACATAACTGAATCTAAGACCAGAACGAGTCCTTAAAAACTATTAGCAACCAACTAGCCACTAGAAGAAATAAGACCACTATCCATACTAGATAAGGTAGTGAGTTTGAACAATAAAAAACACAAAAGAAAAAGAAAAGGAGACCTAGTATTGACAACAACATCCACCATGACCTAGCTACGAAGGGAGAAGAATCTCAACCCTCAAAACTAGGGTCAAAACCATCTTTAGACTTATGGGAAGGGGGAGAAAATAAGACCTATAAACATCCCCAAACCCCATAATAAGTTGGAGTATCACTTTTTCATCAATTAGATCACAACACGCTGCACCTCCAGTCATCACAAGAGCATTCTTGTTACAACTAGTGGTTGTCGTTGCACCAAAATATTGACCTATTAATGATCGATACAACCACTAGATATATAAACAACATAGGAGGTGGTTAAGCCATGTCATGAACCACCACTGCGCTGAAAAACCAAGGAGACCAGGGGCACAATCAATCTTTCTCACCATTGTAACAATCCCCCAGCACAAGAACAGGGTTTAAACCTATGACCAAGCTCTAATACCAATTATTATAACTAGTGGTTGTTGTTGCACCAAAAGATCAACATATTAATTCCCGATACAACCAATATATATATAGAAGACACAGGAGGTAGTTAATCCATGTCACAAACCACCACTGTGTTGAAAAACCAAGGATACCAAAGGCATAATCAGTCTTTCTCACCATTGTAATAATTCTTTCTATCAGAAGAAGAGTCTAATCAACCTTGAATGAAGCAAAGCTAAATCAAAAAATGATTAACACTATCAATTCAAGAAACACCGTACCACATTACCATTACATCAACACCTCCAAGTGCACAAGAAACACAAAATACCATTGGAAGCACAACAACACCTCTAAGAACACAAGAAACAACAAACACACAGTCCCAAAGAAAAGGCAGGAGTTCCAACAAGAGAAGCATTTGGGACACAACCAAAAAAATCCCCTTCAGGAATATAATAGGGTTAACCAAAGTGTTGGAAAATTGGGAGTTGGATGTTTTTTCATTGATGTCAACATATCAATAGGATTGATGAGAAGGTCTAACTATTTAATGCTAACTTATTTTTTGTTGTTTTTCCAATGAAACAAAATATTCAGAGGTTCAAATATTGTAGATTAGGTGTAGTGCACTTCATGGTATGTTGGTGAGGTTGTATTCGTAGTCCATGTCAAGTTACAAATATTGACATGAATATTTAAGTATGGTTTGAAGATAGCTGTGGTGACTGGAAGACAGTGTGGTTGATAGAGTTGATAGTGAGATAGAAAATGGTTTAGTGTGCACGATCAGTTTGGAATTTATCAGTACACATCAAGGAGTGTGTTTGTGACATACTCATGTGTTCCAAATTCAAAGGGTTCATACTTCAGAGATTTGTAAAGATTTTTTTTTTTTTGTCTTAGAGGATGAGTACAGTGTTCTTGAGGTATATTTTAAAAGGTACTGGAAAATCCAATGGCTGGGATGGATTTGAATGTTTGTCTATTGTTAATGATGCTGAAGGATTATCTTGAAGTGTATGCTTGATGAGTTAGTAGTCCAAATGGACTGGAATGATCATATTGGTGGATTTTTTGGTCAACAATAATATTTTTATTATTTTTTTTGTTTTTGGTTGACTGGGTTGGTAAATCATGTTGCACAAGATCTAGGCATGAAATCAGGAAGAGTTATGATCTTGAGGTAGTTGTTATGGATTGTGGCTATCATGTGGAAGTGGAAGAAGGAACTAAATCATGATTTTTTGTGTGTGATTTCAATTTTAAATCAAGGTGGTAAAAAAACTTATTATTTGTCAAGTTTTCTCATATAAATCTAATCTAGGGTTTGATGTAGATGTGCGGATCATGGATGTCAAGGTTATAGATTTCTAGTAGAGAAAGAACCTGGTTTAGTGGTTTTCATAAGGGTTTTAAAAAGGGGTTGAATAGAGGTCTTCATTGTGCCAGATTGGAGTTGTATCAGACATATGGTATATGTCATTTTCACAATTTACAAAAATTGCAGATCATTGTAGTGGTCTTTTGTAAAGCAGTGAGCCTTCCTCAGGGTTGTAGCCCGAGGATTTTCATTTGAGAAGTGATCTCTAGGAAGTGAGCCTGAATGCATGTGCATTCCGCATATTGTAATAGGTTTATACTTATAACAAGCTATTTAATTATTACGGGTTATCATACTCACCATGGTTTTCCCCTAGTAGGGTTTCCATGCTAAAAATCTATGTGTCAAGAATTGTGGATGTGTTTCTAATTTGTGGATGCTTTTATGTTTCATGGTTAATTAGTTTGATCATATCTTAGGAGTTTATGCTTGAATATTTTGAAGAGTTAGGTTTTTGAAGTTTTTGTTTAGGAACAACTAATTCACCCCCCCTCTTAGTTGTTCTCTGCAATATTATTAACACAAATTCGTACAAAAGAAAAAAACAAAAGTTTCTTCCATCAGAGACCCAATTGCCAAACATGGACCATCCATGAGAGACCAATCACCAAGTAAACAACCTTTACAAAAAGACAACATAGCACTCCAAAATCACATATCATAGAGGGAAAGACAACTAAAGAATAGAAGAGGTAGAATATCCATCCATACCAAACTCAAACTCAAAAAGAAGAAACATGTTAATGAACTAAAGGCAGAAACCACCCTATCCCCATTAAAGATAGAGCTGAAAAAAACTTTAACATACTAGATTCTACCAAAAGTAGTAGACATCTAACTCCACCAAACTCCCTACATCTTCTCCAAACTCAGAGATCAAATCATATTCAACCTCAAGGAGCTGAACAACCTTCATCAAGAGCACTAGGGACATAGACACCAAAGAGGATGGGAAAGAATCATTGTTCAACTAACAAAGAAAAAACTTGTAGATCAATTTCATCGACAACCATAAAAGGGCCAAAATAGAAACCCATAAAACATGAACCACTCCCCTCCATCAAGGATCCATAGACTCATTAGTTGCACCTCCAAGCATAGAAAGAGAAGGGTAGAATAAGAGAAGCCTAAGAAAAAAAATTAATCCACCAGTACACAACCCTAGAGAGAGGGATTAAACTTGAAAACAATGTCTTTGGGAAATGAAAACACCAACCAAATCCATCCTTATGAAAACCACCACATTAAATAAGCTTCACTCACAAGAGGATTCAAAGGCATATAATTCCTTCACATAGGAAAGAATCCCAAATGAAATACCCATAGTTGAGTGTATACATACCAAACCAAAATAAATCCTCCACCCTTGAATTCAGGAAGAAGAATCTCCCCTCACCAAGAACACATAATAAATTTGTGATAAAGATTCATTGGAATGGGACTCATGGAACACTTCTCTACACCCACACAAAGAGCCACCTACAAAATACCCTCCTCGGATAGAGATAGGTGGGACATAGATGGGGGTCTATAAATTCAAAGCTAATGGGACATGGATAGTAGCAACACAATCCCATGACCAAACCCTCACACAGAGGTCCAAATGGGAAAAAAAAACCACCATCTCACAACTAAACACCCTAAATCCATCAGAATCATCATCTTCCTCAACATCTTCCCTCTCTGCAACACAACATTTGGAAAAACCTCCCCTTCTCCTCTTCTTGCTCAAAGCCATTTCATCTTTATTATAATATACTAATGTTAACTAAAAGAGGGGTAAAAATTTATTAAATACAAAAGAGACCTACCGAGAAATAAGGGCCAACCACCCAATAGAGGAAAGAGTAGTACACAACCTTGTCCTTATCTACTAATTTATACAACATGTGAAACAATTCCAGATATAATTGATCCCTATTCATAATATTCCAACCCTTTATTTTATTAGAAGCCCATTTAGCCAAACAATTTTCTACTTTATTCCACTCCCTAGGGATGTGAGGAAAAGTAATAAATTCCAAAGAGTCAAATACCCAAATAATCCTTCTAATAACCAAATATAAGTGCCAAATGACTTCATCTAGTTGCTAGTCCTTAAACAAAGTCACCACCTCTTGAGAATTAGATTCACAAATAATCTGTTGCCAGCCAAGAATGCAACAATTCTCCTGGATGTGCAGAAGAACCCAAATTAGGGTGAGTTGGATGAGTATCCTTTCACCAAGGGTCTTCTAGATTTGATGAAATCTTCAGTCCCGTCAGTGTAGGAAATCCATTGTAAGAAAGAAAATACCTTTCCCCAAGGCTCATTGGAGGAAGGTGAAATACCCCCTCTTTGCGAATTGAAGATGTCCCCCACCCTTGTGTAGCCCATGTCAGTGATGGAATCTAGGGAAGTTTTGATAAACTCCCTTAAGAATATTGGAATGGTGAATAAGGAGGATACAAATAATAACTCTAAAGAGGAAAATATACCTCATGGTGATACTCAAGAAGAATTCATTGATATGGTGATACAATAGATAGAAGTAGAGGTAGTCACCTCTGTTAAAGTTAAATAGGTCAATGCCACTCTGAATACAAACCTTTCTTTTCTTTTAAAATTCATGACTTTTCTTGTGATATCACTAATTCATTTATTCTCACCCCAGACTCCAAACCAACCTCCTCTGCTAATTCCCTAGATGGTGTGATCAAAGACGATTGGTAGGTGCACAAAAATAAAACTAAAATAGGAAAGATAATGTGGGGATATAAAGAAAGCTAGGAAGACCTTATGAAAGGGTGATAAGACACAAAGCTATGGCTGGGGAAATTTACTCTGGATTCAAATCTACAGAGCATGAAATGAAGTTCCTATCATGGAACATGCAGGGACTAAATAGCCCCCAAAAATAGTTTGCACTTAATTAGTATATTATGCATCTAAGAATCAATGTTAAACTATTACAAGAGGTTAAGGTGTCATATCATGATTTAGGAGCATCTTGGGATCTTGACAATCTTGCATCAACCAAAAATATTTATTTTCCTATTTTCTTGTTTGATCAGTCTTGGTGTTTTTCTCTGAGATCGTTCTTTGTATAAGTTCAGGAACTATAATCCTTATAGTTTGTTTTTGTCTTCATGCTAGACATACTCCTAGGTTCATGCATCATTTTTTTACTTCTCACATGATATTTTTAGATTCTTGGTGAGACTGTCCTGTTCATCATGTTTCTGGCCAATCTTCATGTTTTCCAATCTCGTGAAGGTTTTCCCAATCGATGAAGCTTAACAAATTATTACTCGATGATGTTACATTTTTGGCCGACCTACTTGAGGGATCACATTTCATATTTCATTTAATGGAGGTTGATCCTGATGATTTGGGTCCTGACATATTGTTTTAACACCTTTTCTTTCTTATTGGGAAATGTGAGTCTTCTAGGCTGAGTTGATGTTTGTGAAGGCTCTATAAGCTTATGGATTTGTTCCTAAAGAGGGAGTTTTTGAAGATATTTTCATAAGATTATATTTATGTAACTATAGGTAAGGGTTTTGTAGGGATTTCTGATTGTAATCAGGCCTGTATGCCTGGCATCTATGACTGCGTGTTATAGATCTATTGTATATGATTTTATGATGGTACTAAAGAAGGCTGATTTCTCATTTATCCTTATTTTTCTTGTTGTTTGCATTGTTTAGTTCATGTTTCAAGGATAAAATAGATCTCTTTGAGCTCTCTCCATCCTTGACTGCATCATATCAAACTTTTTCTAAAGCAGATTGTAGATTATGACCGGTTTCCTCTTATTGTTATAGTGAAGCTGATGGAGCCTCTAGAGGGGTGGCTACAATGTGGAATTTGAATAAGATGGATGGCATACCCTATGTATTTTATCACAACTATCTTGCACTAAATTTTAAACTTGGTAACTGTAATTGACACCTTTTTAAAATATCTGCTCTCAATACTCGAGCTGGAAGAAAACTTATGTGTTAGGAAGTTTCCTCAATTATCCTTGAGGACTAGAATGATCTCTATATGGTGGCAGGAGACTTTAACTCCCCACAATTCCCATTATAAAAATAGGTAGTCTTAATAGACTATATTGATAGTATGAATGATCTTTCAGACTTTATTAGCATGATCCACCTCTTTGATCTGGAACTGCAAGGTAATCCTCTTACCTGGTCTAACAATAGGAAATGGATCCACCTAATTTAGGTTAGAATAAATATATTTTTAGTTTCATCCAAGTAGAATTTTTGTGTAATGCCTCTCTTAAGGCCCCGCCCATAACTATTTAATATCATAGCCCCATTCTTATTCAATGGGTGGATAAACCCTACTCTAGAACCCTTCCCTTTAGATATGAAATTATGTGGACTTCTCTCCTAGACTTCAAAACTGTATTCAAAGGTGGTGGTCCACACATATCCAAGGATATACTATGTTCATGATCTCCAAGAAGGTTGATCTCATAGAAAATAAGTGAGAGGGTGAATCAAATTAACATTTGGAGATATCTCAAGTAGAAGAAGGAAATTGGCTCTAAATTTTAAGGAATCTGTAATATGATTTCTTTGGGTAAATTTTCCCATTCCCTACATGAGGAGGAGGAGGAGGATTGTAGGAAAAAAGGGGAAAAAAAATCTTTATAAGGAGGAAATATTTTGGAAACAAAGATCAAGAATATAATGGTTGAAAGAGGGGGACATGAACTCGACTTTCTTCCATAGGACTGCCAATAAGCATAAAAAGAGAAAAAATATTAAGTTTTTATTTAATGAACATAATAAGGAGGTATCCTATGATGAGAAAATTGATGAGCTCACCTCTCATTTTTTTTTATCCAGATGTATATAGACAATGAAGGGGACCACAGTGATGGTTTGCAACATAGACTCTTAAGAAACCTCCCAACTGTTGGAAATATGTTGAGTCAATGTGACTGAGAGGGGGGGGGGGGGGGGGGGNGTGAATCACAAACCAATAAAACTTAATCCTTTTAATCAAATATTAGATTATCTACTCTAATTGCATGCATGAAATGAAAAGTAATAAAACATCCACAATAGTTGACACAATATTTGGTTACCCAGAAACCTTCCAAATAGAAAGTAAAACTGGGGTGGGGATGGCACTCACAAGATTTATTACTGCAGTATAAATTTAGCCTGTTAAAGCTTATAATTAACCACTTCTGATGGGCTGTCCTATTAGGAGCAATGAGGACAATTAGGTCTACCTTGTTAAAGGATATAATACAATACAATCAAGTAATGAAACTCTGTCAGGAGATTTATAAAGGACTGTTAGGTCCACCTTGTTAGATGATTTTGCTGAGCACCTATTAGGATGAACTAGTAGATGATCTTCAATGAAAATTTTATTTTTTGAATAAGATCCAATGATATAAACAAATCACTTGACTATGATGGACGAGTCTTTGTTGTTCCTTATACTGTTGTAGCCTCTTAAACAAACTGCTTCTTCATAATCGCATACATGCTCTTACACATATATTCTTATTCTTACTCCCATTTTGGATAAAAAAAATAATTTATATTTATACCTTATCCAAACCAAATACAACTGTAAGTTAGCTTCCATAAGATAAATAAACATTTAACAATATAAGCTAGGTCAGCCCAAAAATGTCACTTAGGTCCAGTAATCCATTCTGGCAATACGCTGGCACTCGGGCATTATGTTTTCACTCGAGAACCATTCTTTTCTCTGTCACTTTGGCTACTCTATGTACTTGGGCTACTCTGATCACTCGAGTAATAATGATTACCACTATCTGCTCGGTCGATACTTCCACTACTCGGGTTACATAGTAACTACTCGGGTTACATTGCTGGCTCGGTCAACACTATGATGACTAAGTGTTTTGGAACTAATTGACAATATGTCTTTCCATAAGTTCATCAGTCTCCCCCTTTGGCATTAGTGACCAAAAACACATATCATGTTAAAACAATACTTAGAGTCAAAAATCCCCCTTACCATATGCTCGGGTTTTGACACTATCTCTGTGACTCGGTTACAACTGACTTTCTTCTTTTTGATTTTTCAAAATGATTTTTGTAACACTTATATATATCACTGCTCTTCTACTCTTTTGTACATGTATTTCCTATATACATCTTTTGTATATCCTATTTCCCCCTTGTTTTTGACACAAATGCCAAAATATATCTATATAGTAATACTAAAATAGGATAGGAAATCACTATGTACCTTCAAAATCTAAGACAAAGTGTTGTCCCAATTATCCTGCAACACCTTCAGGATGTGTAACTCTATCTGTAACTCGGCTGATAGGTCCATCATAGTTTCTGCAATTGAAAAATTATTGTCATGAGTGAGAGTCTTAACATGAGCTATATGCTTCTGCATAACCTCCATGTGTGGTAGGAGTTGGATTTGCATGGCTGTGAGAGATTCTCTTGTCCTTGCTTCTTCCCTTAGTAATTCATCCTGCATGTCTGTTAGATACTTAATTTTCACAAAACGTGTTGAGCTTGAACTTGGGTTAAGTGCCAACTGATTTGCACTTTCCTTCAGATTTGTATCAACCTTTGTCAGCTTTGTCTTGATTTCCATTGTGAAATTTGAAGTATCACTAAGATTTATAAATAATGAAGCAACATTATTTACTGTTGTCTCTAGAGAGCTAATGAGAGAATTTAGCTTGACTTGGTTGATTGCAATCTTGTTTGCAACATTCTCTAGGACTTTGTTCTCAAACTTTATTTCTACCTTATGCAGTAGTTTTTCTTGACCATTTAAATCTTTATCAAACTTGTGGACTATGTCTACAATTTAGTCCATAATTAAATCACTCTCATTTACTTCTACTTCTAGTGCATCTAGGAACATACCTTTGATGTCTTCCAACACTTTGTTCCTCTTCTTCTCTACTCGAAGCTTCTGATATGTGGCTCTTTTCTTCCATAGCTCCCCTAGTGTGTCCATTTTCTCTACTGATAGATTGGATAGATCCCAATTTGGAATCATAATGTCTTGCTCAAGATCTATATCATCAGTGATTGTTTCTGTTCCTTTTCCACTGTCCTTAGGATTGGGTGAAGGAACAATTTCATTACCTTTTCCATTGTCATCTACTTCCTTTCCTTCCTCTATTTTCTCCTCTGTATTCAGTTGGAATAGTTCATTGACATTTATTGCACCAACTTTAGGGTTTGAATCAAATGTAGTATCTGTGCTCACTGAAGGAATGTTCACAACTACCTTTTGTGACTCAGTCAGGCTTGGCCCTATAGTAGGTGGAGCCTGGTGCTCAGTCCCTACTAGTCTTGATGTTGATTCAGTAGACTTGTCTTTTCTCAGAGATAGGATGACATGAACTGGTGATTTTGGTAGAGATGACATTACCTCTACTACTATCTGCTCTGCATTGGATTCTTCAATGGATTCTACCTCAGGTAATTCTGCATCATCAATGTTTTCTTTGTGTTATGAACTCGGTACTTCAGTCTTGTCTTCTTCTTTTATTTCTAAGACTATCTTCCATATGATTTTAGCTTCATGCACCACATCCTCTATCTTATTATTCAATACTTGGAAGGTTCTGAACCTTGGAGTGTGATTTATTTCATACCTGATCATTACCTCTTTCACCTCTTTGTTTGTCATAGTAGGCATAATTTGCCTCAATGTTTGTTCTCTGATGTCTTTTTCTGTTAAGATAGCATTACTCTAGGGAATAGATACTACCTTGAATAGGTCTTTAGGCATATTAATCTTCAACTTGGATTGATCATAATTCCATCTAGTCATATTCTCCACAACTGCTTCCTCAATTTTCTTATGTTCATCCTTCGTTCTGGAAGCATAATTGAGAGATTTCAGAGAACTCATAGTACCTTCTCTTAAGGCTTCAATTTTCTTCTCAAATGTAGGTGGGGGCTTCTAGAATTTTATTTCTTCTTCTTCATCTTCCTTAGGTAATATGAATTTCCTTCTTGATCTCCTTGGTTTTCTGGTTGTGAGGACAGGGGTAGAGGCCTTAGGTGTTTTCTTGAGAATTAGCTTCTTTCTTTTCTTAGGAGGCTCTACTTCTACCTCTTCCTCTTCCTCTTCCTTTTCAGATATGTCATCTTCTATCTTTATTTCATCTCCTTGGCTTACTAAAATAGAAGGAGAAGTCTCTCCATACTTCTTTCCAAACAGTTCCATCCTTTTCTTTCCTCTTTTTAGAATTTTAGGAATCTCAATATCTATTAAAATTTAGTTTTTGGCTTCTTTATATGTACCAAAGTAAGGTGCTTTGGGGTCAACAGGCTCATTCACAAGAGCTTTAATTATGTTCTTGGTATCATCTATGTTAACCTCATATGCAAGAGGTTTCACCCATCCTATCCTGGATCCGACTGCCTAAATATATACTTAATCACAGTCAACTAGGAAAGAAACATCATCCTTATGATCTTCAACCAATTGTTTAGGAGTTCTATACCTGTTATTCATCTTTTGTCTGAATTCCTCAAAAATATGCATCCATGATGCTCTCAAAATTGTCTCCTAACTCAGCTATAAACTCATTTAGTTGATATATAATTGGTCTATCCTTCTTCCAAACAACTGTTCCTTTGGAAGGGAAAAACTTCTGAATGTAAAAGAAGATACAAACCAGAAGTGAACCAAACTTACATGGATTGGTCTTAGATGCCTAGATGCTTTCCATGTTCTTGCTCAATTGGATGAGATGCAACTCAGCAAGGTCAAATGAGAGGTTGTTCTTGACCACCTTGTATGCCAAGTCCACAGCCTCACATGGTACACTGTTAGGTCTGATAGAGCTATATATTTTGTGAGAAATAAAATGAATCCCAAACTTCAATTCCATGTTAGTTAGTCCATTAAGTCTCATGCCTCTACCGTCGCACTTGGCAAGAGTCTTCTCAGCTAGGGCATCCTGAGGTAGGGTTTTGGTAGCTTTGGACTTGTCCAACATAGGATACCCAGTGACATGGTGTATCATTGTCTTTGTGATCTTCACAGGTTGCTCTAGCCATAGTTGCATGTCATGAACACAGCTCAGAACAAACCTAATCCACTTAACCTTGAAATTCTATGACATGTGCATAATGGGAGTTAAACCCTTGACTTCTAAATGTTTATGCTCTGGTTTCAGACTTCTGACATCACAAAGTTTATCATAATCACTCTTCATTTCCAATGTTTCAAGCTATTGAATTGTGCAATGATACAAGGCTTGGATGCCATTGATCAATAATAACCTTCTAGGAATTAGGGAATGAGCTCTAATTGGTTCTATCTCTTCTGCAACCGCTGGATGAAGATTAAACTTAGGAGGATCGCAAATTGCATTCCTGACGAACATCTTGGATCCTTTCTTAACCTTGTTGCTGGATGTGGATGCCATTATGCTCAGAGGCTTGATAAAACTTCACAACTAAGAAATTTCAAATACAAATTCACTCTGAATCTCTTAAGGCACTGTATTAGTCTGCAAATTAAAAGCTTTTTAAATAATAACACTTGCATTTCATCTTTTATAAGAGATTTTACCATTGATTTTTCATTAAATTCTTTGTACATGGTAGCTGGCATAGCTCGCAATGAATCTCGGTGAACACTAACTTCAATATCCTCAAAACCATACAACCCGACTTAACTCGGTTAAGCCTTTGCAACTCAGGTGTTATTGAGATCTTGACTCGGTTAAAACTACAATATTTCCTAGTGCATAAATATGTGGATTTGGACTTGCTAGCATGTCTGGAACTGATGTAGGATGTCTTCTATGCATAGTTCTAGTAGTCTCCTTGCATGTTTATTCGGAGATGGTAGATCGACCTAGTTCACTGCTTTGGGTGCCATTCGATCCTTCATTATTTTGATATGAACTTTCAGGAGATTTCCTTACCCAATGTTGATTCATCTGAGTTATGATTTCAGAAACTTTTACTTTTCATTTCTCAAAACCAGTATCCAATTTCTCTTTGTTCATGCAATCCTTGCTTTGATGACCGAGTTGTTTACATACATAACATCTCTTAGTAGGATTCCTTTTTCTGAGGTGAGTCTTTACACAATTTGCACCAATATGCCCATATTCACCATAGTGAAAACATCTTCTCCATGTGTTGTAATCCCAACCTAAAATTTCTTTAGCTAGTTGTTCAGCAGGATTCCATTTCTTAGTTCTGCATTCGAAGGATTTGTGACCTTATTTGTCACAATTGAAACATTTTCCTTCAAACTTGGGTTTCTCAGTGCATTCACCTGCCCTATGTCCATGCTTGTTGCATCTATAGCATTTACTATTAAACTTTGATTTTCCATTTCTCCAACACTTGTTTGATGTGTGTCCTAACTTGCCACAATGATTACAAGTACGTCTGCTATTCTTTTGAGTTTCTTGCTGTGAGGATTCACCTTGTTCAGTATAACCTAATCCAGTCTGTCCATGATGTATGAGTTGATTTTTCTCTTTCAACTGATCCATGCTTCCTTTTGAATTCATCATACTCTCATTTGTCTGTTTTTCAATATTGAGATCATTCTACAGTCTTTCATTTTCTGTTCTTAGATTGGTAACTTCTTGATTTACATTATTGAGTTGATTTATCATATCTTCTTACTGGAGTGACAAATGATGGATTTATTTTTCATTTTCCTCTAATCTTGTACTCAACAATCTTTTATATTCTTGTGCCATTTCTCTGCCATTTTTTCCTTGACTCTTTTTTTCTATGACTTCACATATTCTGATTGAATGAATTTCTTGTTCTCTTTTCAATTTTCTGACTTCTTCATGTAAATTGATATTCTTTGCAAGTAGGTCTTCAATTGCTGCATCTTCTTCTTTTAAACTTCTTTCTTTGCATAAGTCATCAACTCTTTCTTCTATGTAACTTTTGTCATTCATCTGTACTGCTAAATCTTTTCTTCTTTTCAGGGAAAGAGAGATCTATTCCTTGAGTTTCTTGATCTGATCCATGGCCACCTATAGATCTATCTTTTCATTTTCAATGGCTTTCTCCAGTCTATATATTTCCATTGCCTCTGATCTTTTCTCAATTTGTTAAACTTCTATAAAGAGAACCTTATGCTCTGATACCAATTGTTGGAAATATGTTGAGTCAATATGACTGAGAGGGGGGGAGGGGGGGGGGGGGGTGAATTAGGAACCAATAAAACTTAATCCTTTTAATCCAATATTAGATTATCTACTCTAATTTCATGCATGAAATGAAAAGAAATAAAACATCCACAATAGTTGACACAATATTTGGTTACCCAGGAACCTTCCAAATAGAGGTAAAACTGGGGTGGTGATGGTACCCACAAGATTTATTACTGCAGTATAAATTTATCCTGTTAAAGCTGACAATTGACCACATCTGATGGTCTACCCTGTTAGGAGCAATAAGGACTATTAGTCCACCTTGTTAAAGGATTTAATACAATACAATCAAGTAATGCAACTCTGTTAGGAGATTTATAAAGGAATGTTAGGTCCACCTTGTTAGAGGATTTTGTTGATGCACCTGTTAGGATGAACCAGTAGATGATCTTCAATGCAACTTTGATTTTTTGAATAAGATCCAATGATATAAACAAATCACCTAACTATGATGGATGAGTCTCTTATGTTCCTTATACTGCTGTATATTCACATACATGCTCTTACACATCTATTCTTATTCTTACTCCCATTTCAGATTAAAAAAATACTTTATATTTATACCTTATCCAAACCAAATACAATTGTAAGTCAGATTCCATAAGATAAATAAACATTTAACAATATAAGCTAGGTCAGCCCAAAAATGTCACTCGTGTCTAGTAATCCATTCTGGAAATACACTGGCACTCGAGCATTATGCTATCACTTGGGAAACATTATGTTCTCTTTCACTCAGGCTACTCTGTGTACTCGGGCTACTCTGATCACTCGGGTAATACTGATTACCACTATCTGCTTGGTTGACACTACCACTGCTTGGGTTACATAGTAATTGCATGGGTTACATTTCTGGCTCGGTCAACACTGTGATGAATAAGTATTTTGGCACTAATTGAAAATATGTCTTTCCATAAGGTCATCAACAATTTCCATTGGGGAGGATGATAAGAAGCTACTCCTTTCCCCTACATCTGAAGAGGAAGTAGATTTTTTTGGGTTTTCTATGGGTAATTTCAATGCCCCTGGGATGGATGGGTTTCCCCCTTCCTTTTATTAGGAATTCTAGGACATTGTAAGCTTTGACATGACGATGGCCACAAGAGATTTTTTCAAGATTGGTAAGTTGCTAAAGAAACTAAACAATAATTTCTTTGTTCTTATCCCTAAAGTGAAAGACCCCAAGTATATGGATGAATTCAAGCTAATTACTTATGCAATAATATCTATAATATTTTGTCTAAGGTGCTGATTAATCAGATTAAACCCTTGCTGGATAAATTCATCAGTCTTAGCCAGACGTGATTTGTATTAGGGAAAAAAATCTTAGATGTTTCCATTTCCACTCATGAGATCATCCACTCTATGGATAAAATCTAGATCCATGGTATGATCTTTAAAATTGATATCTCAATGGCATATTATAAAGTTAATTGGTACTTCCTGTATATTGTGCTACTTAAACTTGGTTTTGATGAAAATTTGATTGTGATCATCCAAGAATATATCTATAGATTGTCCACTTATCAGTTTAGGTTGATGGGGCCCCATTAGGGTTCTTCCAATTTTTTAAGGGATTTAGGAAATGTCACCCCTTATCCCCTTACCTTTTTATTATGGTTGTTTAAGTTCTTTGCAGAAAATTTCTGAATCTATCTCAGAATAGTAAAATTCAGGGAGTGAGAGCTACCACCATGCTTCCTCTCTTGGTCCTATAATAGTTTGTTTGATGATACTTTTTTCTTTGGAAAATCCTTAGTGGTTGAGGCAAGGGAGTGGAAATGCCTCCTTATGAACTATTCTAGAGCCTTTGGTCAATACATTAATTATGGAAAAATTAGTTTATACTTATTCAATACTAAGATGGACCTGGAGACTATAATTATTAATATTCTTGGTTGTCAATATGCTACCCGTCTAGGCACTTATCTGGGCCTCCATATTATTTTAAAAGAGACTACTCCTACTTTTTGGAACACAATCCTGAAGAGAATTTAGAGGAAATTGGCTAGATGTTGTGTAGGGAAACTCCAACTTCTCTCTACCTCCCTCCATGGTATTGTAGTGTAATTTTTATCTCTCTTTAAAATACCAGGTACAATGGCTGAGAAACTTGAGAGAATCCAAAGGAATTTTTTGTAGACTAGTTTTGAAGAATAAAAGAGAATGACACTTGTCAATTGGGATACTATTTATATGCCCAAATATTAGGGTGGACTTGGGATTAGAAAGTTGTCTAACTTGAGAAAAAACCTTAATTGCTAAAGTTGGCTAGAATATAGTAGTTGACTTAGCTAATTGGTCAAAAATCATGAGGCTAAATATCTTAACTATGGGTGCTTCCATAGAGCCCTTGATTCAAATAGCTTACCCACATGATCAAAATTTTTGAACCACATCATCAAATGTAGAGCTCTCCTAAGGGAGGGTCTAAAGTGGCAAGTTGGCAATGAGAGGACAATCATATTTTGGGAAGACCGATGGCTGGGGGAAAAACCTCTTGCAGATGGCCTTTCAATTAGTTGAAGGGAATATTTAAGGCTTGCTTTGGGGACTATATTGTTGATTATGTCTCCCCAGGTGGAAAATAGAAAATTCTGGTGCAATGTGTTAATGACAAACCTGACGTTGTCCCCAAAGTTAAAAAATTACAAGCTTGGATAAGGGAAGTGAGAATTCCCCTCTTCCCTAGAGAAGATAAATTTATTTGGAAAAAAAATCTAATAGAGACCTTTTCTATAAAGTATTCTTATAATCTACAGATAAAGTACAATGGTGATCCTGATTACTGGAAGAAAGTATGGAACTCATAACTTATCCCAAAGATAAATTTATTCTAGTGGGCATTGTTGCATGGTAAAATTATAACCCAAGATAATCTAGTGAAAAGGGGATTCCAACTTCAAAATAGATGCATCTTATGTAAGTTTCATGAGGAGATGATCCAACATGTTTTTATCCACTGCCAATTTTCCTCACAAGTCTAGCAAAAAGTCCTTTAGAAATTTATCCTTAAATGAGTGTTTGGTAGGAATATGCAAAAATTTGTTCTTAACTAGAAACACCCTTTAGATCATCCTCTTATTAGACATCTTAGGAAGAAAATACCTCCCCATTTTTTCTAGTGCCAATGGAAGAAGAGGAAAAACAAGATCTTTAGAAATATGAAAAATATTGTTGGAAATGTGTTCCTAATCCTCAATAAATGCTTGCTGGAAAATATTGATGTACATAAGTGGAAAATCCCTAGTTGTCTACATTCTAGTTGGGATTGTAAGCTTTCTGAAAGTTGGAAGCTTCTCAAGGACTTACATAAGTTTAATAACTCCAATAAACTTTCTAGAAAAAACACATGGTGGAAACCCTCTCACCCACCTTGGTTTAAAGTAAACCTTGATGGTGCGACCGGACTGGGTAAAGAAGCTGGAGGTGGTGTCATTAGGGATTATGGAGGTGACTTAGTTTATACTTATGATTGGAGATTAAGGGGTCATACTAGAAACTAGGTAGAGGGGATGGCGTTGCTTTGGGGTTTTAAGATAGCCTTATCAATTGGCATCAAAACACTAGAACTTAAGGGTGACTCTACATTAATTATTGAAGCCACCCGAGGTACAATGTTTGTAGGATGGAAGGTGGATGAAATGCTAACAGATATAAGAGCTCATCTTAGAGAATTTTCTAGGTTTTCCATATGCCATACCTTTAGAGATGGTAATGTTGTGGTAGACTGTATGGCTAGAGTGGGGTTGGAAAGAGATAAGTTACATTGTTGGAGGAGATAAAAATCTCTTCCTGCTAATGTTAAGTCCCTATTAAGGAAGGAAAAAATACTCTTAGTGATAAATGGAGATTGCTAATTTATTCTTTTGTTCTCTCCTATGGGGTCTTTGGGCTTTACATAGAAAAAGTGGTGGCAGTTTGAATTTGGAATAATATCCATTACATTAGCACCAACCTTTGTATAAGGGGATATCATGTCGAGTTTACTTGCATCACCCATATCATCTCCTTGGTATTTATAGTTGGGAAGGCTCTCTATTTTGGGTGTGTGATAATAATTACAAAATTGGCCCATCGGATATCATTAGATTATATCCTTAGTATGGTTGTAACACCAACAATGGACTGCTCACATGAGTGTTATGCCTTTTTGGATATGAAAATGGAAGGTGGCACTAAGTGTAATAAATGCACTATTTTTTTCCTTTTATTATGGTTTCTTATACCATTTCTTCTTGTCAACTTCATTTTGGGGTTTTCACAGCTCTATAATTTATCTACTCAGGGTTTCCATATTATCACCATTTTAAAAGCAATGTGGCTCTGACTTCTATTACCATGGGTGGGGACTAGGTTTTTGTTGAACCTAAAAATAATGATGACTATAAAAATAATGCCAATGTCTAGCATGTCTACAAAATGGATGGAATTGACTAGTTTATTGAAAGTATGACACGATTTGATTAAATCCTTTCTGGAGAGTTTATCTCTTCCTAGGATTAGAGAATAGTCACCACAGGTGGCATATAATTTGAGGTGAATGAGGAGGTTATCAATCAAGCAAAAAGTCTCTTGACTGAAGGGAGGAAGTGGAAAAAGACTAGAAGGGACATTTTTGATGTTGCTAGCCTCAATCAATTATTTTTTGGAAAAAAACAACCTGTCAAATTGTGGTGAGGATGTGACCACAAGAAATTATCAGAGCCATGGAACCAGGTGTGTAGGGTTGTCATAAAATAGTTTACTCTTGAAGGTCATTTTTGGGTTTACTACTATTATCATATGTCCTTCCTAAATCATTTTAGGAATCATCATGTCATTTATATTCCTTTTTTCCTCCTACACTCTCTGGAAAATAATGTTAAATAAGTTGTTGAGGCTAAAAATCAAGACAAAAATTATACTATCTTGCACCAAGGCCTCAAGTTTAGGTTATATAACTTCCATTTGGCTCAATGTCCCCCTTGAGCTATTTCTTTTTAGGAAGCTCTTGTCTCCTCAACTTCTCCTTTTGCTAGTTTGATGGACACACCTATCCCAAGCAAGAAAAAATGTATCAATAACCTTTCCCTTAAAGCCCTTAAAGGCCCTCAGAATACCTCCCCTAATACAAAGTCGGTGGAAATACTGAAGGAGGAAAATAGAAGTTAGCCCCATCGAATGTGAAAAAAAATCCCCAAAGAAATCCAAATTGAATATCCAACATATTGATTCTAACATTGAAATCACCAAAGAGATGAGTACTCCCCACTAGTCCACCAGATTGGCAACCAAGCCTTCTAAGAAGGTGAATAATTTGAAATAGGAGTTGATGTTAGATGATACTGAAGACAATGAAAGCATGAATTTAGAGGAAAAAATGCTAGAAGAGGCCCACTCTATTAATACCAGTAGTTCCTCGCACATCTTTGAAAGCTTAAAAAATGAATCTATTGACCTCAGACATAAGGTCACCATTGAGGACAAGGCTATTTCACCCGACAAAGAGATGGAAAAAGTCACAATTGAAGGGCAATGCGATAAGGGTGGGGCTGTTTGGGAGGAGATAGAGAGAATAAAAAAATAAATTATGGGCATGGATAAGAGGTTCCAAGAGGTCTCTTAGTTTTCCCTTAAAGAGATGCACAACCCGAAGAAAACCTATGTTTACTGTAGAAGAATATGCTAGGAGAGAAGGCCACTGAGGAAGATGATTTCAAGGATTTGTTTAAGCTCTTAACTAAGGATTGGGCGTGGATGATGTTTTCAAAGAAAGACATGCGAAAGATGGCCTAATGTGTTGGTTCTTGGTTCTTTTTTCTTTTTCTTTTTGGTTAATCATGGTCTGTAAGGCCCTATTTTAGTTAACTTTACTAATACTTTGATGGTTTATTTTAAGGACAATTTCTTGTATAGCCCAGTGAGGCCTGTCCTTAAAATTTTTAGTACTTTTGATGCTAGAAGTAGTTTGGGTATTATAGTTAACTTAGTAGTTGTGTTGTTAGTTACTATGGCTACTAGAAATATTGAAGGTTTATGATATGGGGAATTCATGGTGACTGTTTCATTTTTGTCTTCCTATTGTTAATATACTTACATTGTCTATCTAGTGACTATAGCCATTTGGGGTTTGTATTCAGGGACAAAACCCTAGTTTTTTCTACTTCTAATATTAAAAAATGCTCCACAACATATAAAATGGTGATAGCCTCCATGTAATCATTCTTATGAAGAGCCCTATAAATTGAAAAAAATGAACATCTCCTAAGCTATCTCGTCATACTCTAAAAATACTAGCATGCCCAAGATTCCCCTAAGAAGATCAATAAACGTTAATGTTCAAAAATCCATGAGGAGGAGGGGTCCAATGACCCTCCTAATTTATATTTCGCAAGGGATGTTGGCAATGATTACTCATGAATCTCTTAGCACACCAAGCCCTAGGAGTAGGAACAACTCCTTGAAGAGAAAAATGGAATTGATTACAAATATATAACTTCTCCAAGGTCCACACCTCTAGTAAAGTCACTGTAATAACTTGAAAATGGTTTGATGAACTCAGAAGCCCTAATCTGAAATCAAGTCCCCCAGGTCCTAATCAATACTTTGAACTCAAAGCTAATCACAATTATATAATTAAACGATATTGGTTTAAATATATAATTCATCAAAAATCAAGAATCCAAGATCATTCACCAAGAGGCATTAATTCTTCAATTAATCTTGGTCATTAAATCAAATCAAAATTAAAAATATATGGCTAAGGAAATTAATTAAAAGGAATTAATTAATTCAAAACATTAATATTCCTTCAACATTGACTCAAAAGTCAAACCTCTTACCAATAAGAGGTAATCACATGGATCAACTAAGCTTCCATCTTAGCCATCCCCCATGGATGCATCTCAACCTTTTCCCTCCAAGGAAAAATCTATATAATGCAGCCATCCTAGCTCATTTCATATAGGTGAATAGTGAATTTTAGCATAGAACTAATGACAATTTCATTCTAGCAATAATGTAGTTCATTTTATCAGTCTAATCTAGTTCAATTTCATGCATTTGATCATAATGGAGCATAATTGAACATCTTTTCATGCATTTTAGGCATTTTTACATTGAATCTTCCATCTTAGATTGTCTATTTGCAAAGAATTTATGCTTAATCTGAGAGCATTCGATGTAATTCTTGGAAATATTTTATCTAAGCAATACAACATTTTTGACATGTTTCTTGGTTCAATTTGGTTAAACTTGATGCTAACATGTTGATATAAATTCATATTGAGTGGTTGTGTGCAACATTCTTGTAGGTACAACATTTACACATCACATTTTGGTAAATCCACCCATCCTGATGGCTCCAATAGCTGGAAAACCATTCCTATTATATGTTTCAACAATGAATACCTCACTGGGGGCACTATTGGCACAACAAGATGAAAACATGAAAGAATGAACAATTTATTATATTAGGAAAAAAATGGTGCAATACAAACTTAACTATACACCAATTGAAAAATCTTGTCTAGCAGCTGTGTTTGCATCTCAAAAATTCTGGCATTATATGATAACACATTCAATCAAGTTGGTGGCCAAAATTGATTTAGTTAAATATCTCTTAAACAAGGCAACCTTAATAGGTATATTGGCTAAGTGGGTAATGATACTAAGAGAATTTGATATTGAATATGTTGAATGGAAAGCCATCAAAGGATAAGGCATTGCGGACCAATTGGTGGATGCACCATTGCAAGGACATATTCCTTTAACCATTGATTTCCTAGATGAATCAATCTTAATGATCATTGAGAACACCTAACAGATGTATTTTGACGGATCATTCACACAACATGGATCTGGAGTGGGTATAGTATTTATATCACCTCAAGGATATACAATACCTAAGGCCTACAAGATTTTATTCCCATGTAATAACAATATTGTGGAATATGAAGCTTTGGTAAATCGAATAAAGATGACATTAGAATGACAGATTATGACACTACATGTCTATGGTGATTCCCAGCTTGTCAGCAATCAAATCAATAACGAATATCAAACTAAAGATGATAAAATCATGCCATACAAAAACATGGTGAATGACTTGAAGTAGTATTTTATTGCCATAACATTTGAACAGATTCCCATATTGAACAATCAAGCAACCGATGTAATGGCTAATCTTATGTATCTCATACAATTTTCAAATAACCAGGCGCTCTATGAATTCCTAATGGATGATTTTCCTTATCCTTCCTATAACTATCCTGACTCCAAGCTAGTATGCCAACTTGTGGGTTGTGATTCCCCTCGTTATGGACCTATCCGTACCTACCTTGAAACCAATGTTTTACCTGAAGGTATATCCAAAAACCAAAAATGAAATCTTATTCACCAAGCCTCCAAACATGTGATCATTGCAGATGATTTATATTAGCGAGGTTTCAATGGTATTTTACTAAGATGTTTAGATCTCAAAGAATCAAACAACGCTTTACATGAATTCCACAAAGGTATTTGTGGATTGCATTCGTATGGTCTTACTTTGAATAAGAAACTCTTATGTATTGGATACTATTGGCCTACAATGGAGAAAGATGTTGTTAAGTTTTAAAAATCTTGTAAGAAGTGTCATATCCATGGAAATCTTATACATGCACCAGCATGATAGTTTTTACCCTTTATCACACACTGGCCTTTTCAACAATGGACCTTTGATCTAATTGGTTTGATTTATCCATCATCCTCTAATGGTCACAAGTTCATCATTATAGCAACTGAATACTTTACAAAATGGGTTGAAGTTATACCCTTAATCACGACAACAGGAAAACAAATCTCACTGTTTATCCCCAACTATATCATTTTCTGGTATGGTCTTTCCTCATCAATTGTGACAGACAATGGGAAAAAATTCAAAAACAAGGATGTGACAGAACTTTTTAACAAATTTAAAATCACTCAACATTTCTCCTCCATCTATTATCCTCAGGGAAATGGACAGGTAGAGGCAAGCAATAAGAATATCCTCAATATTCTAATAAGAATGTCCAATGATTCTGGTAGAGATTGGCATGTTCAAATCAACCCAAATTTTTGGGCCTATCAGATTAGTATTTGAACGCCAACTGGAGCTACGCCTTATTCTTTGGTTTATGGGGCTGAAGTAGTTCTTCCAATTGAGGTAGAAATTCCATCCTTTAGAGTATCTTTAAGAGGATTGATCACAACTGATGACTACAAGGTCTCATAGTTACAACACCTAGAACTATTGGCTGACATACGTCAAGATGCTTTTGAAGATCTACAAAGAGAATGGCCAAAGGATAAAATAAGAAGGTTAAACCTCATGAGTTTCAAGTGGGAGATCTAGTGCTATGAGAAAATCCTAAAAATCAACAACATAGAGAAAAGAAAGGCAAGTTTGAGCCTAACTGGTTGGGGCCTTTCATAATCACAATAGGATTTGTATTTGGGGCTTATCAGTTAGCTACCACTGAAGGAGAAACACTTCTTGATCCAATCAATACCAATCATCTAAAGCGATTCTATTCCTAGATTGTTGTCAGTAGCTATGTACAGTGGAAAAGATTATGAAAAACTCAAAAATAGTGGAAAAAGTCTTGAAAAAATCCTAAAAAATAGAAAAAGAAGCTTAAAAAAATGATTGTCCTTGTGAAAACTTGGCAAACAGGCGCTTGGATAACATAAAAAACATCCAATATCTCAAAAAATACAAAAAAAAGGGAAAAAGAGAAAATAACAAAAAAACAAAAAAAAAAACAAAAAAATTGTGCCTTGGTGAAAACCTAGTAAATATGCGCCTTGGTAGCAAAAATAGCACTCGTGCAAGTGGTTAAAACCTGGTAATCAAGTGCCATTTGTCACCTTGTTGCTCTGTCTTTCAATGCTTGGATATCTCTCCCGCAAGCGCTTCAAGACCTTTGGACCAACACAAGTGAAATCACATTCCTAGTTGTTTGCTACATCATTTCCCAAATCACCATGGCTTGGAATCCAATCTTCTCTTTCTTGCAAACGAATAATTTAGTCTTCCCCAAAGAAACCAATCATCACAACCAAAGGTATTTCTCAATACCAATCAATCATACAATGGTGTTTCTCCAATACCACCAACCAAGCAAAGGTATTTTTTAATACCACCGATCACGTCACATTTCACATCAACAAAGAAAACAATGTTTCTTAAACACTCATCTTGTCATCAAAGTGATCACATTGAATATATCAATCAACAAAACAAGTAAAAAAATGACCAGTCCCATGGTATGCTTGCACAAATTCTGATTCCTGAGTGACTCTATGATGTATTTGTACTAGAGAAACAAGGAAGGAGTTAGGATATTTTTCTTTGAATGACTGCTTGTTTATTATTGGTTTTTCTCTTATCATACCTCCCGAGTGCTTCAATAATGCTCTAATGCTAGAAACACAAGGATAGGGGGCAGGGTATTTTATTTGATTTCTGCTTGTGATCTACGTCAGTTTTTGACAAGTTTATGATGACAAAAATAAATCTACATGAAAGGCTCTGATTTTGAGACCAAATAAAACACCTATGTTAGACAAGAATTTTATCTTATCAATTGATGATTATCATATCTTTGGAAATATTCCATGATTTGTTGTACTAGAAGATCAAGGAAGGAATATGATATTTTCTTATTTTTTTGTTTGCTTGTTGACACAATTGATGCTCGGGACATCATGATATGTCATATCTTGATGCTTGTGTCAAATTGCGATATCAAAACTTAACTCATTAGTATTCATATCATCATAATAAAGCAATTATTGGTGGTGGTTGTGCTAATTCAAACACATAACATAATTAGTATTCATATTATCATGGTCCTAAGAACTAGTGATGATTGTACGTACTTGTATCCGAGAAAAATGGTATTCATACTAACATGATTGCTTGAGTATCAGTGTTGGTTGTATCAAAATGGGGGTCCGCTAAATCTCAATGATGAATCTAAGCACACAATAAAGACAAGGATGGAATCTTGTTAGAATTAATCTTTCCTTGGTTGAAAATATGTATTTAAAAGGATAAACCAAGGTATCCTTATTTGTATTTGTCCTCTAGTCCAAGTAGGAGGACATGTCACTATTTTGTATTTCCTTTAATAAGGAAAATAGATATTCCTCCTTAAGAGGAATCACGCATTTGTCACACATAGAATATGAATGTGGCATTCATAGGAGAAGGGAGTTACATGCAAACTCCTCCACTCATCTCTACTTAAGAGATGCCTCTCACACACTTGGTTCAATAATCTTCTCCTCTCTCTCAATTCTTCTCTTAATCTCTCATTGCTCTCATTGTTGTATTGAGCTTATTGCTCTCATCCATAGGCTTTTTTCGCCATATTCTTATTATTCACAAAGGGGTTTTTCTTTTCTTTTCCCCTTACCAAAATCTCTTGGCTCTTTGTTGGATTCTTGGAGTTTCTCATGTACTTGGTAATTGATCTTGAAAACTTTATCTCACATTTGGCTTATGGTAAAATCCTTCTTGCATTTCATTTTCTTGGATTAATTCATGTTCTTGTTTTCATTCTTTTAATATTTCTAACATGGTATCAGAGCTATTTAATCCTTGTTTAAGTGTTTTGTAGGAAGGTGTCATTCAAAGGAGAAAGCTCTTCTTGTTGATCTAATATTTGTTTTGTAGGTTTTTCCTTCATTATTTTCTTGCAATTTAACATTTTTTTTTTCATTATTCTTTTAAATCTACCTTTTTTTCTGCAATCTAATCTCTTAGTTCTGGATGGCTTGCCGCCAAATCTAAGCTCTACCCTTCTCTTTTCAAGTTTTTGTTAAAACCAACATACCCTCTGTCGGGAAAACTGCAGGGGATTTCAAAGTTAGCTTATTCTATTTTAGCTTTATATCTACATTAAAATCTATTTCTAACATTCTTGTTGCAAGATTTACATTCATCTTATTTCACATTTTATTTAAATCCTTCCCTCTGTCGGGCAACCGCAAGGGTTTTATCTTTTATACATTTTTATCCATTTCTCTAACTATCCTATTTTTAGATATGTATATTCAAATTTATCTATTTCAATGTTCTAACATATTTCTCTTATTGTTATTTATCATTTACCTATTATTTATCTATGTAGGGTTATTTTCTGTCTCTATTTATCTCATTCTATTTTTAAGACAGTTTTATAGATCTGCACTCTGTCATCCATAACTTTCAAACCGTGCCATTTTTTGAAAATCGCTTTGGTGGAGTGCTAGATAATTAGGTTTTGTAAAACATATCTGAAAATTGTTAAAATCCAACTATGCATTTAAAACTCACGCCCCCCGCAATTTGACTATATTTTTTAATATTCTTTTAATCCGGATATATATATTTTTAAAATATTTCCAATAACTCTGTTTATTTTATCTCTATAATTTTTTTGCAGGTTATTGTCTATTATATTGTGCAACATTTAATATTTTATTTCTGTCAAACCATTTTGTATTCTAACCAATCTGTCTTGCGCACAGCAGTTTAATTTCAGTTATCTTGTATGAATATTATTCTTTACTGGTTTTAGCTTTCTGGCAAAGTATATTAATTATTGTTCTGAGAATACTTTCAGCAATCTGTGGTTTTTCTAATCTTAGTTGTTGTTTGAATATTCTCTTTGACTCATCTTAAT
>MU223860.1:1436128-1453844 GCA_018584345.1 Thuja plicata | reverse complement strand
ATTGCTCTCATCCATAGGCTTTTTTTTCCATATTCTTATTATTCACAAAGGGGTTTTTCTTTTCTTTTCCCCTTACCAAAATCTCTTGGCTCTTTGTTGGATTCTTGGAGTTTCTCATGTGCTTGGTAATTGATCTTGAAAACTTTATCTCACATTTGGATTATGGTAAAATCCTTCCTGCATTTCATTTTATTAGATTACTTCATGTTATTGTTTTCATTCTTTTAATACTTCTAACAAATCTACATTTGCATTCTAGGAGTTGCATGGAATTCTAGGAAATGACACTGTAAAAGGTTGTAATAGAATCAATTTAAAGAGGTAAAAACAAACTTAAAAAATTCAAGTCGGTATCATTTCTCTTATGATTGAGTATTTTTAATCACTAAAATAAAAACCATCATTTGCATAATCATGTCTACTGCATTTCATCACCTATCATTAAATCCATACATGTGCATCCATAGCATTAATCTAACATCCAATATATGCATCAAAAACATACAAAAATAAATGCATCCATACATTTGCATCCATAGCATAAGGAAATTAAAAAAGTGCTCAAAACATAATGAAAATCATCTTATAATGCATAACATATCAGTGATGAAGATACAATGAAATCTTAATAAGAGAATGTCATTATATATCAATAATTTCCATGAGATACATAATACAAATTGAGCAAAATGGTGCTATATCACAGTGATATCAATACATCATCATCAAAAATGCAGATAGGGCACAAAATCAATCATGACTGACTGTATGTATCATCCCCTAGTGGGGAACATTAGATCTTCTCATTCTGATACCCTTTGACTATGCTGCTTCTCGTGAAAATGGTGTAACTCTAGAAGCTACATCTGGTACTTCTGAGAAGTAGGTAGCTTGATAATATGAAGCTCTACTATGCTACAGGGTAGAATCTCTCTAAGCTCTATCCAAGGGTCTGTCTCTATCTGCCAAATGTGTTTGTAAAATAGCTATGCGGGTATGTAGCTGACCTCTCTCTCTGCAAAGCCAAGAAATCAATTCCGTATCATGTGTACAATATGGTGGTACGCCTATCGGCATAGGACTAGGTACCTGTGCACCTGTGGGACCTATCTATACTGCTCTCCGAGGGGGAGGACCTGTATGATCACCTATCTGTCCTATGCTTTGCTGTGGTGGGGTACCTATTTGTGATCCAATCTTAATCCGAGGATGAATACCTGTACTAGTACACCTCATCACTCTCAACTGTGGAGGCACCTGTGTAGATGTAGTAACATGTGTATCGGAAGGCATTTGTGATGAGGATGACTTCTGAGCCAAAGATAACCCCTGTGATATAACTGGCATCTATGCTATGCCCAAAGTCTGAAGAGATGTAACAATAGGAGGAACCTATGATGAAGAAGGAACCTGAGTAGAAGATGTTGCATGTGTAGTCTTTGGCTATGTAGGACCTTTATTCTGTACTCTAACCTGTCTCAGCTAACCACTAGGACCTCTACCACCGCTCTCCTCACTACTGCTAGAGTGTCTATGAGAAGGGGCCCTAACTACTCCACCACCTCTGTCATCATCATTATCATCATCTTTGTCATCTACCATTGCATGTATTGGCTCATCAGGAGAGGTCAATCATGGAAACAGATGCTGCAAAAAATATTCAAAATAATCTGCAGTCATCCTAACATCTATAATATCTGGAGAAATATCCCACCGAAGGTACTAACTGTTGATGCTCAATGAGTGCGGTATCATATCTCAATAGAGGGCCCACTATGACTCCTCCTCTCATTTCCTCACATATGTAGCCATACCTTGAGGCATCATTTGTGCCATGCCAAAATGTCTCAGGACACGTGTCACTATAAATCTCTCAATCATATAAGGGGTGCGTCCAATCAGATAATGCTAAGTACATATATATGGTATCTCTTTCTTGTCGCTAAACCAACCCTCATAATTCAAATACGGTCTCCAGATCATGACAATCATATCATCTATAGCTCGTCTCCAATACTCCAGATTGCCCAGGCAGGGCTGCACCATATCTCCATCATACATATAGACATTCGACGCATCTCTCTAACGAGATTGTACCACTACTGGCCATGTCACCGGGATGTGCTCCCAGGCCCAAATCTGCAATAATATAAGACCAACTGAAATCGATCTATTATGTCGATAGACCACCTGATGTAGATCATGGAATAAGTGAGCAAGGAGACAGGTACCCCAGGCCATAAGTTGAGGAATTTGAAGTAAATCCTCTAATAATCTACCCCACCCTATAAAAAATCCATGAGAACTCCTATCTAGTACAAGGAATCATCCAATCAACCCTACTAACACTCCCGAAAGTGCTAGATTCTGTCTCTCTATTCTCTCCCAGGTGGTGTGACGCTCTACAATCAATGGATCCTAAAAAAATTGGACAACAACATCGATGCAGGCATGTCCAGTCAAATAATAGTAAGGTAGCTCTTCCATGCCATGTATGTGTTAAATTCTCGATACATGCTCTGGAGTAACTATGATCTCTCCACTGAGCAGGTGGAACTTCTTATGTTCTGAATGCCACCGCTCTATCAATGTTGTCAACAAAACTCTATTGAATCTATACTCAAGCATCTATAACATAAACCCTAGCCCAAAGTGGGTGATATCTTAATGATCCTTAGTTGATAGCAATTGAATCATAGACAACACACGAGGATATGATCCTCGCATCAAAAAAGTGCCTCTATCAGCCTACAAAGGTAAACACATAGTAAAATCAAATTTGGGGTAGCTAGGAAGGTAAAAGCAAGCCAGATTCAAAAGATAACTATTCTAACAGGTTCACGCAGACAACAACATTTAGACTCCACACATTTTCAGACTTTGAAGCTAAGTTTCAAGCTCAATGTCCTGAAAATGACATTTCAGGGATCGCATGCGACATTTTAACTGGAAACAACCTTTCTTACAGGAAATGACCTTTTATTACCGATAAATGACTCTCATCCCAGAGACGATGCTTCACCGACCGGAAAGGACACTTGGTAGACCATAAATAACTGTTCCCCGAAGATGACCATTAAACAATGAGAAACAACTTTTTAACTACCAGAGGTGATGAAACACCCCGAAAATGATTTTTTACAAACCTAAAATGACTTTCTACAATGCAAATAAGAAATTTGAAAATTAAGAGCTTAAACAAGCATTAATGATAAAATTTACAGGAGTTTTTTGACAACATACCACTAGAGGGTAGTGGGAAGGACGCTGGTGTTGCTGGAAGACCTTGAATCAATGATTCTCCACATGGATCGACATTTTCTCTCTCTGAGCTCTACAATTCTCTCATTGTGAATAGTGAAAATGAATAGTAATTTAAAGATTTTTACCCTATTTATTCTCATTTTGGGGTAATTAATTTCAAACTTTTCACCCAAACTATTGCTCATCACTTGCACCTTTTTGGCTCTATCTTCGTCCTACGGAGTCTGATTTTGACCAAATGAGAAACAGTTTCTTCATGGTTCTTGCCACTATCTTTTCTATTAGAATCAAAATCTCCATTCCAAGCTTATTATTCTCATCTGGACATTTTCACATGGAAATCAAGCGAATCTCATGTCCATTTTGATTCCAAGGGGGCATAATCAATCATTCTAATAAAGTGATCATACTACCAAATCATTCCAATAACTGGGGCATTATCAAATTCTGATTTGGCTTTGGAATCAATCAAGGTATCAAGTGTGTCCTAAAAATGTGTCACACTTCTATGAGTCATTATATTCAAGATTGCTCAAGAATGAGGTCTTGAATGGCGAGTAATAGCTCTCTATTCATGGAGTGCAAGGGTTTGTAATGGAGGCCCTCAGATTAGACCTAGTTTATGCCTATGCAAGTACACCATGAAATGAGAGATTCAATGCATGAAAATGAAATCTATTCTATATGATAACAATGCATGAAAGGAAATTAATCTATATGATAACAATGCATGATTAATCTATAAAAGGAAATATGCAAGCTTAATCTATGGAAGAAAATATGAATTTAATCTAATGTGAATGTAATCTACATGAATATCCATGGATGCAAGAAGAAGACAAGAAGATAGAGAAGTTGCAATATCCAAGCTAAAGTGCTCAAATTCTCCTCCAAAATTGCTCTCCAAACCTGCAGCTTAACAATACCTAAAAGTTCTATATGAGAATCAGAAGGAGAGGTTTCCTTTTATAGGAAAGTGAACGATTGAGATTAAGAGGCAAAAAGAAATGAGAAATGGTGGAGATTAAATCTTGATTGATCCATGTACTCATTAAAAGCAAAAATCCCACCACTTAGGAAGATGTGAAGAAAAAGAGATTTTATTTAATTTATTTCCTTTTTCATCAAATAAAGTGCTTTAAGTGGGGATTTTTATTTATTTAATTAAAAGAGGGGTTTTCTTTATAATTAAATAAATTAGAAGAATTTTATTTAATTAAATGGGAGGAATTTAATTTAATTAAATAAGATGAATTTTATTTAATTAAAAGGGAGATTAAATCTTTTATTAAATAAAAATGATCGAACCTTAGGAAATATTGAAATAATTGAATTAATTACAATTTGATCAAGGAAATTGATTTGAATTGAAAATATTGCAAAGCATTGATTCAAGAATTTGATAAAATGATAAAATGATAAATGAGGCCCATAGTCCAGGTGACCATTTTAGGGTGCATACATTTGCCCCTCTTTGACTAATGTGTGATCATTCTGGGAACACATGTAGTCAAAGAATGCAGTTGAAATGTGAGATCGATTTGGGATCACAAAACAACACAGACATCAACACCATTGTAAATAAGTAATTGAAATTAGAAAAAAGATAAGCTGATTGCAAAAAAGACAAGGTCAACACTGTTGTAAATAAGTAATTGACATGTTCGAGATAAGAATCTCTAGCAAGGTTGCCCCAAGCAGAAAAAATGATAGGATTGATAAAGCTGAATCAACGATTGAAGTTTGATAGGTACTTCCCCCTCGTGACTGAAATTGAAATGAGATAGAGGAGAAACAACAAATTGATAAATTTGATCAAATCGAACTAAAGATAAGGTTCTTGATGTAAGATGAAAGATAGAAGGATCAAAGAACCAAGGTAGATCATCAAGCATGAAATATTATGCCCCAAGGTTAAATTAGAAGAAAAGAAGTGGGGTGAAAGTGAATGGAAGATAGAATTTTGGAAGAGGTGGAAAGAAATGGAGAGAAGAAAGAGAATTTTCCTTAAGAAAGAGAATGCCCCAAAAGTAATCAACTATTTAAGATAGAAAATTTCGATTGAGATCAGGAAAGAAGATAAGGAAATGAAGATCAAAATGTGATCACAGTTGATTAAAAGTCCACAAGAAAGATGAAGAAAAACCCTCACAAAATCATAATGCAGCCTAAAATGCAAACTAACATGAGGTCTAACAATGCAAGCTACATGAAAATGCAAAGGTGTACTTGCAATAGAGAAACTGTAACATAGGACTTTGTGTTCATCATTCATTTAGAGAATGTTAAGGAACTTATTTTCATCATTGGGCCATTATTAATGGACATAAAAAAATCACACAATCATCACTAGTCACAAGCGCAACTATGAAAATATGAATGTGATTTATATCAGATTGGAATGTGGAAAGATTCTAATATAAGCATCAAAGACATAAAGGTCAAGATGACTGTGATGTTAGCTTACCCAATTTAATATAGAAAAACCACACTCGCATCAAGGCATAGAGGCCAGGATGACCAACAGAACGGTTGTGCAAAAACAATGAAGCATAAAGTAAGAAGCAAATAAAAACATGTCCCATGCCCCAAGTCCTCTAGTTATGCATCACGAAGAGACTTATAAGACAAGGACACTCAATGAAAATCAATAACAGTTAACACACAAAGAAAAGATCACGACATAGCTCCAGCATTTAGTGTTGTGTTTAAAAATTTAAGTGTGTTAACTGACACTGAGTTCTGAGGATAAGGATCGAATGCTCGCAAGCAGGTAAGACCACATGACAAAACTAGGTAAGACCAAACTAATAAGTGTTGAAAAACACTCGATGTCAGGGGTTGTATTGAAAAATACAGTTGGGGTGGTGTTGAAAAACACCATTTGTGAGATGTCCTAAAGACTAACACATCCAAGAGACCAAAGCTAACACAGTTATGTCCCGTAGACAAAGACAAGGACCAATTCTAGATCGAGGCAACAAGGTTAAGGCATGATGGAGAAAGGCTAAGTGTCACAGACACGTGGTAAGAAACAGGGGTGCAATGGCTTCAAGAAGTGCCCATTTCCATGTTTTCAAAACTTGGATTTTATTTTAATTTTTTCTCTTTCATTTTTTTCATTTTTTTTTTCAGGACTTTTTATATTTTTTTTGAAAATTTTCTACCAAGACGCCTATTTCTAGGTTTTCACCAAGGCACTTTTTGTATTTTTTTTTGAATTTTTGATATTTTTGATTTTTTTTTGTATTTTTTGGAATATATAATTTTTTTGAGATACATCAAAGCGCCTATTGCTAGGTTTTCACTAAGATGATCATTTTTTCAGGACATTTTCTGATTTTTAGAATTTTTTGACAATATATCATTTTTTTGGGATTTTTTTAGGATCAATAATTATGTACAAAGGATGCCCCCACACAGAATGGGCATCATGGATAGAACTTCTTCAGGCGCAAGACATTGATAGGATCATGGATCTGCTCTCCCTCTGTTGTAGATAGTAAATAAGCACCTGTCCCAAAAGTTGTTGTAATGATATAAGGTCCAAGCCAATTAGGTTCAAATTTGCCCTTTTGATCTCTATGTTGTTCATTCTTGAGATTTTCACGTAGGACAAGATCTCCTCCTTGGAATTATCTAGGGAAAACCTTTTTGTTGAAGGCTTTGGACATGCGCTTTTGATAAACCCTCATATGGGCAAATGATGCTTGACATTTTTCATTTAGAAGTTCTAACTCTTGAAGTCTCATGGTGCGGTAGTCTTCATCTATAACTAGACCTTTGAGGGAAACTCTAAGTCAAGGAACTTCAACCTCCAAAGGTAACACTACTTTAGCGCCATATGCAAGGGAAAAAGGAGTAGCCCCATTAGGAGTATGAATACTCATTCTATAGGCCCACAAAGCTGAATTTATCTGTAAATGCCAATCTCTACCATTCTTACACACTGTTCTATGCAAGATTTTAAGAATGGTTTTATTTGATGCCTTTGCTTGACCATTTCCTTGCGGGAAGTAAATGGAGGACCAATGTTGTTTAATCTTGAATTTCTTGCAGAGTTGTTTAAGGTCCTTATTTTTGAACTAGCCTCCGTTGTCAGTGATAATCTTAGAAGGCACCCCATATCAACAGATGATATGGTTCAGAATGAATAGAGAGAATGTCTTGCCCGAGGCAATAGAAAGTGGGACAACTTCTACCCATTTAGTGAAGTAATCAATAGTAGTGATAATAAAATTGTTTCCACTTGATGAGTTGAGATGAATCTGCCGAACAAGGTCAAACCTGCCCAGTGCTAAAATGGCCAATGAGATATAGAAGGAATGAGCTCCTTGCCTGGAGCATGTATCAGGTTACCATGTTTTGACACTTTTCACATGACTTTGCAAAATCTACTGCATCGTAGGCCTATAGTACCCCACCCTAAGCAACCTTCAGGCCATGGCAAGACCATTGGAATTTCCCCCATAGATGCCCTCATGGATGTCATCTAACGCTTGGTCAGATTATTCCTTTTCTAAGAATCTAAGAAGTGTTCCATCAAGACCCCTCCTATACGAATCACCAACGATAAGGGAATGGTGAGAGGTGTTTCGGTAAGGTTTCTACATTCAAATCGGTTAAAGTTTTTAGGAATAATGCCATCACAAAGGTATGAGTAAATGACACCATAACAGGATGAATCATGACCAAAAAGGGTACAAATGACATGGCTTTCTTGAGAGTCATAGATAGGGTGATGTAGCTCTTCCACCAGGAATTCAAATCTGGATTCATGTTGCTCTAATTGAAGGAGTGAAGCAAGTATAGCCATAGCGTCAGCTGCTTTGTTTTCTTCTCTAGGGATTTGCTGAAATGTGACAAATGTGAAGTAGCATTTCAAGGAATCAACCATTCACCTATAAGGTACCATTTTCTCATGTTTTGTTTGATATTCATCATTAACTTGGTTGATTATCAGCTGTGAATCCCCATAGATGTGTAACTCTGTGATTATCCATTCTATGGCCATCTTAAGTCCATTTTTTAAAGCTTCATACTCAACAATGTTGTTTATACATGGGAACAATAATTTATAATACTTAGGGATCGTGTACCCATGAGGAGAAACAAACAACACACCAGCTCCTGAACCATTTTGCATAAAGGATCCATCAAAAAACATCTTCCATGTTCTTTCAGTCATATGTACATTAGGTTCTCATCTGGGAAGTCAACTTGAATAGGTGCATTATCTTGTATTGGAAAATCAGCCAATTGATCTGCTATGGCTTGTCCTTTGATTTCTTTACCCTCAATGTATTCTATGTTGAACACTGAAAGGATCATCATCCATTTAGCAAGTCTACCTGTGCGGGTAGCCTTACCTAGCAAATATTTGAGTGGATTTATTTTTGCTATGAGGTGTATAGTATGCGCAAGCAAGTAATGTCAAAACTTTTGGGAAGCAAACACAACTGCAAGGCAAGCTTTCTCAATGATGGTGTAGTTAACCTCATATGAAACAAGAGTGCGGCTAATATAGTATATTGCTCTTTCTTTCCCATTTTTATCAAGTTGGGCTAGTAATGCCCCCAAAGCAGATTTTGTCGCTGAAATGTATAGAATAAGTGGTTTCCCTGGGATAGGAGGCATTAAAATGGGAGGATTTTCCAAGTACTGCTTGATTTGATCTATACTCTTTTGAAAATCCTCATTCCAAACACATTTGACTCCTTTGTGTAAGTTCTTGTTGAAGGGTTGAGCTCTATCTACGAATTGTGAAATAAATCTCCTTATAGATTGAAGACGTCCTTGAAGACTCCTCATTTGACTAATGTTTCTAGGAGGTGACATATCTATGATTTCTTGGGATTTTTTAGGGTCTACCTCTATTCCTTTCGCTGAAATGATGAAGCCAAGTAGTTTTCCAAAGGTGACTCCAAATGCACACTTTTTAGGATTTAACCTTAGTTCAAATTGTTCCATGCAATCTAGAATGACTTCTAAATCATTTAAGTGTGTGTCTCTTTGCTTAGATTTGGCCAAGGTGTCATCCACATAATCTTCCATGTTTTTACGCATCATGTCATGAAAAATAGTTGTCATAGCTCATTGATAGGTGGATATTGCATTTTGTAATCCAAAAGGCATAAGGTTTCAACAATAGGTACACCATGCACAAGTGAATGCAATCTTTTCTTGATCTTCATGAGCTATCTTAATCTAATTGTATTCGAAAAAACCATCCATCAAGGAATAAATCTCATAACCCACAGTCATATGCACTATCATGTCTATATTGGGAAGTGGAAAGTCATCCTTTGGGCATGCTCTATTGACATCTCTAAAATTTGTGCAAAATCAGATGGATTTGTCATGTTTCAAAACTGGTACAATGTTTGATATCCATTCAGCATAGGTGATAGCCCTTATGAATTTTGCACCAAGGAATTTCTCCAATTCTACTTTTACTAGGAGCGCTATGTGAGGATGCACCTTTCTCAATTTTTGTTTAACTAGTTTGACACCTGGAGCTATGGACAAGTGATGCATGATAAGATTAATGTCCAAACCTGGCATATCTGAATATGTCCATGAAAAGTTGATCTTCTTTTTCTTTAAGAACTTAGTGTAAGCTTCTTTTTCTCAAGGTGACAAGGATTAAGCTAAGTGTACTATTTGTGGAGCCTCATTTGTACCCAAATTGAGTGCTTGTGTTGGTTTACTAAGCACTAAAGATTGATCTTGAAAGTAGCTGGGGAGACGATCAAGTACCTCATCCTTAGGCACCTTAGAGAGGTTTTCACCCTTGGATATGTCATTTCTTTTTGCTTTTTTCAGTTTTGACACTGCCACACAGTGGTTTTTGCCATTTGAACTCCTATTCTTTTGATTTTCTTTTCTTTTTATCTTGTGACTAAGGTACTTGATGTCTGGCTCTGTCATGTTGGTAGTCGGCTCATTGGTGGAAGAGACTACGGGTTCAATGGAATTTAGGTAATATGCTATCTCATAATCATTTTGAAATGTCAAGAGCTCAGGTTCTTGATAGCATTCAGACCAATCAATGAGGCTAGGATGAACAAGGGGCAAGTCAATGATTGGTTCAAGGTTATAAATGTGAATGATATTATCGTTGGTGACCGAAGAGTCAGAGTCTGTCAATTATCCTTCCAAGCTACCCAAATCATGATTCGTCCTAACAAGGTAAGAATTGTCCAGTAAGGAAATACATGGGTTCAAATCCTCTAATCCTACATGTGACTCATTGGCTACCTTGGGTTGAGAGCTATAAGTGTTAATAACATCAATATCTTTATCAACTGTGGAAGACTCAGAGAAGGAGTCTCATTCATACTCATGTGAACTTGTGTCTGAACTACGACTAGGATGCTTACACCATGAATGTTTTGGGCATCTGGATGTGGAAGGTTTCATTTCATCAAAGGTATCACTTTATCTTTCCATTAAATGAGCAAGATTCTTATGCTAGCATTCTCTATGAGGATCTTTAATATCTGATTCATTTTGTTCTAAAGTTGCAACTGACACATGAATGACCGGAATATCAGAATCTCCCCAAAGGAGATTAGTGGAAGGGACCCAATCTTCACACATGTCTTTCTGATTTATCAAATTAGGAACATATTTTGGTTCATCATCATTATCTGACTCATCATAGAGAGGATTAGTGTGCTTGTTGTAATTCTCAAATTCTAGGCCAATAGGATTCTTAGACTTGCGTCCAAAAAGAGAATGATCAAGGGGTTCGGTTCTAGCATCCAAATTGTGATTAAGAGGGCCATGTCTAGGATAGCCCATCTTCTTGAGGAAAGTATACCCTCTTCCATAAGCCTTAGGAGAGGGAGAGAATTTTTCATTATGCATATATTTTTCTTCTCTATAGATCCAGTCTCTAACAAACATCTCTTCTTTCTCATCTTGGATAGGCACTGAGGACTCTACAAACATGCCAAAAAATGTTGTAGCTAAAGAAAAAGGTTTCTTTTATTGTGAAGGTTTGACATAAGACCGAGGTGAGACTGGCAGTGTTGTGAGGGAGTTGAGTTGATACCCCCCATGCTAAGGTCTATTGACTTGAGCTTGTCTCTACATTCAACTAATGTTGTATTAAAATCTTTTGATTCTCTATTGAGGGGAACATGAGTTCCTACTGAAATTGAGTTAACATACAAAGTGTTATCCCCAGGTATACAAACCTCTGATCCATTATAGGGGAACTTAACACACTGATGGTAGGTAGATGAAACTACTTGCATATCATGAATCCATGGTCTACCAAGTAAGATATTATATGCAAGGGGTCCAGCATCAACTATTTGAAATAAAATATCCTTTTGAACAGGGCCAATCCTAACAGGAAGGATGACCAACCCCTTGGAACTTATTTCTACCTCATCATAGGCTTTGATAGCGATCCTTTTCCTTGTATCTATAACCTTTTTAGAATAACCCAACTCTTTCAACAAACTGAATGAATAAATATTTATCCCAGTACCCCCATCTATCAACACATGCCTAACACAGGTTTTATGGATCATGAATTCAATATGAAGGGTGAGATTATGTGGGTCTCTCTCAAAGATTTATCATCATCTTCTAAAAATGTAAGGTAATGAGGGCTAGCAATGTGATTAACCATGTTCTAGAATTGATCAACATCTAAGTTGTTGGGGACGTTCGTCGTGCGCAAAGCATCCTCAAGAATTTGCTTATGTCTCTGGGACAACTCTAAGAGCTCAAAGATTGAAATCTTAGCTATAGTTATTTGTAATTGATCAACAAGACTATAATTTGACTTAGGATTGACAACTGGTTTCAAGGTGACAGGCTTGGATGCCACTTGCTTAGGTTTACTGGATTGGCTTGAATTGGGTCCTCTAATGACAATGGGACCTTGACTTCGTGTGACAACATTAAGGGCTTGAGATGACCTTCTAGAGTTGGGACCCCTTAGCACCACAACAGGTTCTTCATCAAAAAGAGGAGGAGAATCTTCATCTAGATCATAACCACAGGGATCTTTTCCACTCATCATATTGACATTTTCTTCAACAAATTCAAGCATGTTGATGGTATTCTCTGCATCTATATAAGTATAATTGATCTCAGCCTTTCCATTCTTAACTTTAGAGGTGTCCCCCTTTTCATATTTGGGAAAAGGTTCCTTGAATGCCTTATGATCGGCGTTGGTGTTCAATCCATCTATCATAAGTTTTCCATTCTCAATGAGATCTTGAATGATATGCCAGAGTTTGTAGCAATGTTCAATGTCATGTCCAATACCATTGTGAAATATTCAAAAGGATTTCTCATCCCACCAATGTGGCTTAACATCTGGTATACAAAAATTTGTAGGATCTTGAGGATGTGCAAGATTGTTAGCAATAAGTGTTTTCAAAATATCTGCATATGAATCACCAAGATTTGCAAATTGACGTCTTTCTCTCTTAGGCTTATCTTGGTATCTTGGCTTACTTTCTTGTTGATTGGATGTATTGAGCTTCATGGCTTGAACAACACTAGATAAATGGAGCACAGGTTGATCTTTAGGTTGGGAGGAATCCTCAACTCCATCATTAACCACTTGTTTGTTCCTATTCCAATGTTGGTTCTTCCCTTTATCTTTACTAGAGTTGTTGTTGTTTTGACCATTATTGTTGTTATTTCCATGTTTGGTTAGAATGCCTTGTTCTCTTAAAACATTTTCAATCCTACATGCTAAAAATGTGTTACACTTCTATGAGTCATTATATTTAAGATTTCTCAAGAATCAGGTCTCGAATGGAGACTCATAGCTCTCTATTCATGGAGTGCAAGGGTTTGTAATGGAGGCCCTCAGATTAAACCTAGTTTATGCCTATGCAAGTACACCATGAAATGAGAGATTCAATGCATGAAAATGAAATCTATTCTATATGATAATTCAGCAAAAAAATGGCTGGAGCAGAAGCGGGAGCGGGAGTAGGAGGGAATTAAAAAATCGGTGAAGGTAGGAAAAGCGATGCTGGAGGAAACAGGGTTTCTGCAGCTGCATGAGACTAGCAAACTATAAGAGGATAAATAGACGAGGGCTCCAATAAAGATTTGGAAGATGGCATTGACCCTCCTTTTTGAGATGGTGGGCCAGGAGAAAGATCCAAAAGCTCGGTGGCAGAAAAAGTGATCAAGCTTCGAACAGAAACATCCTGAAAGGAAGCTGGTCATCATTATTTGGGATTAAACCAGCAGGAAAATCTTCTTTCCCTAGTATCAGCAATACATCAGACCCAAGCACTGGGTATTATGGTATTTCTATACCTGATCCTCTTATGGAGCACACTATTTCTACAATGGCTCTTACGCTGGTAGGAAAGTTCACGGGAATAAGACCCAATATTGAGCTAGCCAGGGAGTTTACTTACCATAAATGGAAACTCAAAGGACAAGTGGACATAGAAGCAATGCCAAAAGGGTTTTTTTCCTTTTTATTCTCAAATACTGAAGATCTATCAAAAGTGTTGTGTGGAGGACCTTGGATGTTTGGCAAGTCATCACTGGCTCTCCAAAAATGGGTTACGAATCTGGATCTCAATGCTGAAATATTTGATTCTGCCCATGTCTGGGTGAGATTACCTAGTCTCCCAATGGAATATTGGCATGAGGATGTTTTCATTGGCTTAGCGAGTGCATTTGGGGAACTACTTTTGATCGATCTGATGACAACAACAAGATCTAGACTGGTCTACGCGAGAATCTGTGTGAACATTCACCACAAAATGGATCTGTCGGAGGTCATCACCATCAGTTCCAAACTAGGTACGTACATCCAAGCTATTGAATATGAATCACTTCCATTTTCTTGTTTTACTTGTAAAAAATCTGGTCACTGGGCTAAACAATGTCCTTTGAAAAAACAAAAAGAAAAAGAAGACCAAAAAAGGGAACAAGATCACAAAAGAGAACCTAAAAAGGTGTGGAAGAAGAAGGTAAATCTTAATGAAAAAGATGCTAGAAAAGATGATCAAGGTCAATAGGAGAACAACATAGAGAACTTAATCAGTAACGAATAAGAGGAAATACTGATTGCTGAAAACAAAATTAGTTTGGAAAAAGACAAAATAGACCATGAAACAAATAAAGACTCCAGTATTGAGCAGGGGCAGCCTAAAGAGAAAGGACCAGAAGATATCAATAAAGCCAATACAATGAATGGGTTGGAAGGTTTATCCACCTCAAGGGTACTTCCTACCATTGGGGGAAATGAGGAGCAAGAACATTATTCAGAAGATAGTGACGATGATTCCCTTTCCCCTATATCAGCTCTGTGGAGTGAAGAAAGCATGGAGACAAATCTGAACCGAGAAAAACACTCTGAAAATCAAGAAGCCCCTTGGTCACAGATTAAGAAAAATAAAAGCTTCATAAAAAACCCAAGCAAGAAAGATGATCATAACAACTATCTATCGCTTGAATCTAGGAAAAAACAAGAATGTATTAGTGAAGGGGGAGTTCAAACTAGAAGACAAGTTAAGGCTGATGTAGGCACTCCCAAAAGCAAAAAAGGCAGGGAATCACAGAAGAAAAAAAGAGGGAATGAAGCAAAGCAGAATATAGAGGATGGTAAACAAAGAACCATCCATGAGATTTGTTCCCCAAGCCTTTAATATGAAAGTTATCTCTTGGAACATAAGAGGGCTTAACAGCCTTCATAAACAGGATGTTCTTAGGAACATGATAAGAGATAGAAAACTTGATATTTTACTAATTCAAGAAACCAAGATGACCAAGGAAAAACTGGAAAAGATGCATGTAGAAAAAGAATATGGTAGTATTTGAGGTGACTCAGAGGGAGCTTCGGGTGGAATAGGCATATTTTGGAATACTAAATATGTTATGTGTAAGTTTATTGTTAGTGAAAAGAACATTTTAGTCGTTAAGATTAATTATTTCAAGGAGAATTTGAGCTGGAACCTTATCAATGCTTATGTACCTAATACTAGAGGTGGTAGGCAGAAATATATGCAGATATTGAAGGATATCCGTAGCAACAACCAAGATACTTGCTGGATGATTATGGAAGATTTCAATACTCCTCTTAAAAATGAAGAAAAAAAGGGAGGAAATGTTTCCCAAATTGACAGCACGACTGATCTATGGAATTCATCAGTGAGGAAGCCCTCTTAGATATTGAGCTAGAAGTTATTGACTATACTTGGTCAAATAGATGCATAGGGAAAGACCTGATCCAAGTCAAATTGGATAGAGCTTTGATAACCTTTGACTGGTTGACTATTTACTATTGTACTCTCTCAATAGAACTCTGTGTAGGTTCTGACCACTATCCAATATCTCTGAATATTAATAAGATTAATGGCAGAAAAAACATCCCTTTCAAATTTGAAAGAATGTGGTTAGCTCACCCTAACTTAAAATCTAAGATAAAGGAATGGTGGTATCCTACTATTGAAGGGGGAGCAATGTATAGAACGACAAAGAAACTGAACAATATCAAAAACAATCTAAAAAAATGTAATAAAGAAGTTTTTGGGGACATTTTTCTTACAAAAGGGAAATTGTAGAATGAAATTAAGGAAATCCAGAATAGTATCCAGAAGGAGGGCCTTTCGGAGGAAACTAGAACTAAGGAAAATAAACTACTGGCGGATTACCACAATGTTATCACTAAGGAGGAATCTTTTTGGAGACAGAGATCTAGAGCTCTCTGGCTTAAAGATGGGGATAAAAATACTAGATTTTTCCATATGATAGCCATGAAACACAAAGAAATTAATAGGATTACTAATCTTCATTCAAAAGGTAAATCTATGAGGAAGGAAGAAGAAACCAGATCTGAGATGCTAAATTATTTCTCAGATCTTTTGACACAGGAGAAAGAATTGAATAGTTATAATCAGGATGAAATATTAGCAGTTATTCCTAAAATTGTCAAGGATCATTCTAAAAAAATGCTCAAATCTATTCCCTCGAACAATGAAATCAAGAATGCTGTCTTTTCCTTTGAAGGAGAAAAATCACCAGGCCCTGATGGTTTTCCTATGCTCTTCTTCCAGTGGTTCTGCGAGATTATTGGTCAAGATGTTCAGGATGCGGTTAAAGAATTCTTTGGGACTAAATGTCTTCTCAGTGAATTAAATGCTACCTTCTTGGTTCTTATTCCCAAGAAACCTGGAGCTAATATTGTGGAGGATTTTAGATCTATCAGCTTGTGTAATTCTCTATACAAGATTATTTCTTAAGTTATTACTTCCAGACTGCTTAAGCTGCTCCCATCTCTAATTTCCCCCCAACAAAATGGCTTTGTTCCTGGGAGACACATCCTTGATTCTATTATTGTGGCTCATGAGAATCTCCACTCCCTGGAAAAAGCCAAAAAATAGGGCTTTATGATGAAGCTGGACCTCTCTAAGGTGTATGATAGAGTTGACTGGCACTTCCTGCGGGAGGTGCTTAATGCTTTTGGTTTTAGCAAGGATATTATTAAAATCATTATGCAACTTGTAACTATTGTTTCCTCTTCTGTTATTGTGAATGGGGGATCTTCTTCCTTCTTTAAACCTTCCAGAGGGCTAAGACAAGGAGATCCTATATATTCCATCCTCTTTGCTATCCTAGCTGAGTGCTTGTGGAGGTACATCCAAACAATGGTGGAAAAAGGGGATATAAAGGGTATACATCCTTCTTCTACAAGACTTATTTGTTCCCATGAGCAATTTATGGATGATACTCTCATAATGGGAGAGTCGACTATAAAAGAAGCTAAAAATCTTAAGAAAGGCCTCACTATCTATACCTCGGCTATTGGCCAACTAATCAATTGGAATAAAAATTCCATATTCTTTATAAACACCCCAGAAGAGAGACAAAAGAAAATGTCAAATATTCTTGGTTGTACTATAGGGAACCTTCCTTCATCTTATTTAGGTCTCCCCCTTTGTGTTAATCCTCTTGAAAGCTTCTGGTATAAATTAATTGACAGATATAACAATAAGTTTGCAGGCTGGAAAGGGGCTCTCCTCAGTAATGCGGGAAAGATCCAACTCCTGTAATCAACTCTTTAGAATCTCCCTGTCTATGCTATGAGCTTGTTTAAAATTCCCCACAAAATTGATAATGAGATTGAGAAAATTCAAAAAAGATTCCTTTGGTATGGGGTGGAGGAAAAGAAAATACTTAGCCTAGTTTCTTGGGAGAAAGTGTGCAAGCCTAAAAAACAAGGAGGCCTTGGGCTGCGAACCATTAAAAATATGAACCAAGCCCTCATGGATAAATAGTTATGGAGAATTTATGGAGATCAAAAGGAATGGAACAACATAATTAAAAGTATCTTTTCCTCTACAATACCTTGGAGGATTTTATAGGTGATGACAATTACACTAATGGATCCTACATATGGAATAGTATAAAGTCCACTAAAGAGCTTATAGTTAAAGGGAAAAGATGGAAG
>MU223860.1:1374698-1422532 GCA_018584345.1 Thuja plicata | reverse complement strand
GTGGCTGCAATATCTTTGTTAAAGTAGTTAACGAATCTGTAATTGTAAGGATTTAAAAGAATTTGCACAATACTTTCCTATAGAGATTAGCGTAGGAAGCTGTTTCCGCACCTGAGTTTCCTTACAGGATCTTGGTAATTTTTACAAGCGTGGGTCTGTTCTATAAATTGCAACTATGTTTGTATTGGTTGTGTAATGTAGGGTAATGTGATTCACTAGCTTATGTATGCAAACTAGGAAAGTAGGCCTATTTCCACTTTGATTACATTAAGGAGAGTGGATCCACTTGGCTCAACCTTAAATATGGTTGAAAAGGATTGGGCACTATTGAACACACCTTGAGACTAGGGAGGAGAGGTGATGATTTAGTCTTAAACCAAAACTCTTTGACTCTTAATCCAATTTCAAAAGTCAATTAATCCTTTTTGTGCGTAGCAATATAAAGAAGATAAAGAAATGGACACCATGCACAAGATAACACTAGATTTACATGGAAAATCCAAGAAGGGAAAAACCATGATGAGAATTATCTAACAATATACAAAACAAGTATTACAATGTTTGTTTTACACTCATTGCCAAGGAAGTGCACTACTCCCTAAACTTGTAGGCTAAGGCACATTGCCCTAGGGAAAGATACAAAATGACTTGTAGACTGAGACACGTTGTCTCAAAAAAACATATTTAAGCTACAAGGAAGACACACTATTTTCAAGCAAGGCACGTGAATATATGAACCAATATGAACAAGCCTTCAACACATTGTGTCCAACAAATCTTCAAACATGAAGTTGTCCATGAATATCTATCTCAAACAACCAACCTCATAATATCATCACTGCCCACTATTTCTGCCACAAATCTATAACTTCATCTTCTCTATACTATCTGATCTGCATTCCTGTACACCATTTATCAGAAAATTGATCTTCTATATATACCATCATCTTCATTGTAAATATAAAGTAGGTAGGCCAGAACAAAGGAGAAATATAGGTTGTATCAACTTGGCCACCAAAACATAATTGTGGTGAAGAAAATCCAATCCAGGGGATAGAGTGGACCTGAAAATATCTTAACACATCTTTTACTGATTTGAAAATATTTTACACGCTATCACACATCTTCAATGTCAACAACAAGGTAACATACAAATACACCAAACAATATGTCACTAATCAGCCCAAAATAAATCTTCCAAATAAATAATCTCGATGCAAATCGTCACACAATAAGGTAAGACTCAAAAATATGATCATAACCTTCAAACCATGCAAAGAAACCCGAGGAATCATCGCAAACTAAAGAATACCTCATGTAAGTTGAACCATACAAGTTAGCTTGAAACAAACATTCTAGACAAAATGTATCAACAAACATACCACTTAGCAATATGAAAAGCACACCAAGACTTTCCTTAAACAACCAAAGTCTTCTTAGACCCTTATTTTTTCTTCTTACTTCAAAATCAAACTACCACAATGTATATGATAGAATCATTTAATTGCAAAGAGTCAAACATACACAGATCATCACCATTGCTACTTGTAGACAACACCACCTTTTAAAAATTCTCTTGAGACATAACATAGACATTATAAACAAGTCCTTCAAATTGAAGCATCTAAAACATCAATGTTGAGAAATACAAAGCATTTCTTAGACTAAAATCTGACATACAATAAAACTATTAGCCAACTAAAAATCCCAATCATACTAGTTGCAAAACCAAAGATGTGAAAATATAGTAGTGCAATGTACACAAATTGCACATAATTTTCTAAAAACTGCAAGACCTAATTCTCTAATGTAGAAAATATGGAGAATTATTTTGAACCTTCTACAATGTACTCTTCTACATATACTCATTTTATTGATTCTCTAGAGACCAGGAGGTTCTGAAACCAACATAATGTCATCTCATCTCAACGAACCTAGTTTCCAATGTTACAATGTTATATCCTTCCATATAATGCAACACTCTCCTTGTTGAAGGCAATGATTCAATTGTGTATTGTCATTGATGTATACACAAATGTAGTGATGTTACACAAATGTCTATACCTAAACTAATCACAGCCAGTGTATGCCAAGCTCTCTCGGGCATTGAAGAAGACTCCAGTATCAGCCAAGTGATTTTCAATTCTAACCGAGTTCACTCAGGCATTTCAACAACGGTTAGGCATTGAAGGATTACAACGTTAACCTAGTTATACACTTAGTGTCAGACGACTAACAAAAATTTACACTTTATGTTTAATTGGTTATATGCAGTCAGCAGACTTAAGTATTATTATTTATTTGGAAGGTTATTAAAGCTGACTTGACAAGGCTTATCATATATATACAAGGTCAAGTTAGGATTGAAAGTGTGTGTGTGTGTGTGTGTGTGTGTTTGTAAGAGTTCTTTGATATGAAGAGTGAAGGCGAAATAAGATGGAATTCTAATTAAGGATAGAAAATCCAGACCAAGCTACAATAGAATATTCAATCAGTGAGGATCCATTTTAAAGCCAGAGCACAGATCTGAATTAGCAAAGACATTTACTTCTTCAAACAGGTCAATCCATTTTTACTCTCTAACAATTGCAGCAGTGATTTAAATCTCTTTACAGAGTAGACTTAACAGTCTTTCATAAATCCTCTCACAAGGTGGCATTTCTACATTGAAGTGTTTGAAGACCTATAACAAGGAAAATCCTAACAGGGTGATTAAATCCTCTAACGGGGTCACACCTAACAGTGTGTTTTGTAACCTTTAATAGGGTTGGCTCCTAACAGGGCTCACTTTAGAAGAGTGAAAAATAGTAACTAGTTGCAATTGGTGGTTTTCCCAAATTGGGTTTCTATGTTAAATCTTGGTTTCATTTGTGTACATGTTCTTTGCTTTATATTTTATGTTTATGTACTTAATCACTAAAGGATAATCACAGTTAATATCTAAGATTGCTTTGTTAACCTAGTAACAATAGAATATATTTGTTAACTGAGTAATAGTGATAAGTTTGATTAAGACATCTAAGGGACTTGGATTTGTTTTTGTGGTAACTGATTCACCCCTCCCCTCTCAGTTACTCAACCCATTTCCAACAATTGGTATCGAAGTATTTGGTGCTTTCAGGAAAGGTTTCAAGGCCTAAGCTAAAGATCAGAGATGTCTTATAGAAGGGAGATTCCCAAGCTTAACAAAGACAACTTTGTTGCATGGAAAGAGTTGATGAGGCTACATCTATCTACTATTGGAGATACTAGTTTGCAATTCTTGGACCACAAATATGTGGAACCACCGAGACCTATGTCTGTGGATTAGATGGTGGACATGAAGAATCATAACATAATGATGATTGATATAGATTCTTCACTTAGCTATTTGGAATTTGATAAATCAAGGACTTCCCTACTGCCTATGATATGTGGAAGAAACTCCATAATATCAATGGAGGAGATGACAATGTAAAGAGAGCCAAAGCAGAGAGTCTCAGAGGTCAATTTGATCAGATGAAAATGAATTACAAAATATAGTGAAATAATCAAGAAAAGTGTCATTCCCATCATAGATTTCAGTGGAACAATTGAAGACAAAATAGTGGTTAGTAAGGTATTGAGAACTTTACTTCCTATCTATGCAATTAGAGTTTTAGCTATTCAAGAGATGAGGTGCAGTAATGATATAACTCTAGATGCATTGGTTGGAAGGATAACAACTTTTGAGTTGGACAATTTTGACAATTATTCTCCTAATCCTAGCAATTTTGAGTCTGCATTCAAAGATAAATTAAACCTTGGTAAGATGGGTATAAACTCAAATGGAAAATAGATTGACAGTGATAGTGATGATGAAGATCTAGAAATATTGAAGCACTACTTGCAAAGAGAGCTTCCAAAGGAAAATGATAGTACAAAGGAAGAATAGGATTGGTTTTCTTTTCATGTGATGAGGTTGGTCACATTGATGCTAAGTGTCCAAACAAAGAAGACAATGGTGAGAGAAAATTCAATAAGTACACAAGCAAGAAAGATTTCAAAAGCTATAAAATCTACAAGGATAAAGGTAAGAAATCTTGTTATATTGCAAAAGATTATTTTAGTGATGAAGATGAAGATGAAATGGTTTACATTGCTATTAAGGATGAGTCAGACAATGAAGAAAATGAAAATACTGCATTTTTCTCTCATATTAGCAAAAATGACACTTGGATAATTGATAGTGGTTGTTCTGACCACATGACTGGTGATAACACTAAATTTTAACATCTTGAGCACTATGATGGTGGGAGAGACAGTATTGGGAATGATGAACCTTGCTATGTGAAAGGTAAAGGTTGTATGTCTCTAACTGAATTAGGAATCAAATGTGATAATTCTTATTGGGTTGAAGGACTAAGGCATAATCTACTAAGTGTGGCACAACTGAATAACATTGGTTTCAAGGTAGAATTCATGAATGGTAAGGCCAAACTCCTGGATGGTAAGGGAAAACTAGTTGGAACTGACAGACAAACAAAAGGTAATCTATTCTATCTTGATCTCACTGAAAGTTCATATTTTTTTGCATAAGTAGAAGAAAGCTGGTTATGGCATACAAAATTGTGTCATGTGAACCTTGATAACCTGGTTAACATAAGAAAGAACAAAATATTAAGAGGTATTCCTATTCTGAAGAAACCTGAATTGGAAATATACAAACAATATCAAATTGGGAAGATGGGCAAAACTAGTTTCAAGAGCAAGAATTAGAATACTGAAGAAGTATTGGAGTTAGTGCATACTGATCTGTCTAGACCAATTGGAACAACAAGTTACACAGGAGAGAAGTATTTCATTCTATTTGTTGATGACCATTCCAGAATGATGACTATTATGTTTCTCAAGGAGAAATCAGAAGCTTTTCAGAAGTTTAAGTGGTACCTTTCTTGAGTTGAGAAGGAAACATGAAAGAAAATAAAATGCCTAAGATCTGATAGAGGAGGTGAATTCATTTCTAATGATTTCGATGAATTCTACAATGAAAGAGGAATCAAGAGAAAAGTATCTGCCCTAGGTACACCACAGAAAAATGGGATAGCAGAAAGAAGAAATAGATCTATTATGGATTGTCTAAGAACCTTGATAATTGAAAAGAATGTTGCAACCAAATATTGGAAGGAAGCTATCAACACTGCAATTCACACCTTGAATAGAGTTCAACTGAAGAAAGGTACTGAGTAGACACCCTTTGAATTATGGTATGGATATAAACCCAATGTTCACTATTTCAAATTATTTGGAAGTAAATTTTACATCTTGAAGGAAGCAAGAAATGGAAAATTTGATGTAAAAGGTGATGAAGGTATATTCCTAGGCTACTCCTGTAAAAGCGAAGCATATAAATGTTTGAATCTTTCTACTCATAAAGTCATAGAAAGTGTAAATGTAAAGATTGATGAGTTTGAAGAGAGAAGTGAAGAACATAGCAGTAAAGAGCTTAAGGACTACATAAACTTTGTGTATTATGAACCTGATACTATACCTAAGACACAAGCAATTGTGATTGGACAAAAACCATGTCAACCACTGAATTCATCAGCACAAACCTTGTTGCAATCTGTGCAACCCAAGCTTCTAACTATTGAAACTGAGTCACAGAAAGAGTGAACTGAGTCACAAATAGAGGGACTCGAGTCTCAAATAGTAAAACCTGAGTCTCACTTGGAAGAGCATAACATAATGTTTGAGCATGGTGAACCAAGTGGATCAAGCCCAATATCAAAGAGGAAGGAACCTATACTTTCCAAATATGTCAGAAGGCATCATGCACCTGAGAAAATAATTGGAGATCAGATAGAAGGTATAATGACAAGGAACAAACTTAAAGGTACATGTTTTCTTAGTGAAATTGAACCTATATCCATTAAAGATGTGTTGAATGATGAAAGTTGGATAGAAGTCATGAATGAAGAGATTGAGAAAATAGAAAGGAACAAAACCTGGAATCTTGTACCTAGACCAAAAGAAAAGAATGTGATTGGTACTAAGTGGGTTTTCAAAAACAAGATGAATGAAAAAGGTGAAGTTTCTAGAAACAAGGAAAGATTAGTGTGTAAAGGATATGCTCAAGAAGAGGGTATTGATTATGGAGAAACTTTTGCACCTGTTGCAAGTCTTGAAGGAGTCAAAATTCTTCTGGCATATGCAACACATAAAGGATTCAAGGTATACCAAATGGATGTAAAATCTACATTCTTGAATGGAATTGTGGAAGAGGAAGTCTATATTGAGAAACCTGAAGGTTTTGTTGACCCTAAAAAAATGAATATGGTTTGAAAATTGCACAAAACATTATATGGACTAAAGTAATCTCCTAGAGATTGGTATGAAATATTGCATGGTTACCTAGTAAGTATTGGATTTCAGAGAACTAATGACAATAGTAGCCTATACATCAAAGAAGGACCTCAGAATAAGATACTATTCACTGAATGATAATTTATGCAAAGAATTCTCTGAAGCTATGAGTAAGGAATTTGAGATGTCTATGTTTGGAGAAATCAAATTCTTTGTTGGTTTACAAATTCTTTGTTGGTTTACAAGTTCAACTGATGAAGGATGGTATCTACATTACTCAGTCTAAATACATTAAAGAGACACTGAAGGTATTTGGAATGGAAGATTCCAGACCAGTTGGGACACCTATGTCTACTGGACATAAGTTGTCAAAGTATGATGACTCAAAGGAGGTAAATCAGGCTACCTACAGATCCATGATTGGTAAAATTCAATATGTTGTTCACACTAGACCTGATATTGCATTAGCAGTTTGTATTGTTGCAAGGTTTTCAGCTAATCCTAGAGAGAATCATTTGATGGTTATCAAAAGGATTCTAAGATATCTTAAGGGCACTGAAGATTATGGATTATGGTATAAGAAAGGAGGAAACTTTGATTTGAAGAATTTTACTGATGTTGATTGGGAAGGTAGTGTTGATGACAGAAAGAGCACTAGTGGTGGAGCTTTCTTTCTTGGTAAGAGGTTAGTCTCTTGGACCAGAAAGAAAAAAAATTGCATTTCTCAGTCTACAACAGAGGTAGAGTATGTTTCTGCAGCAGTGAATTGTTCAAATATCATATGGTTCAAATAGTTGTTGTCAGGTATGAAGGAGGAAATCAAAGAACCAGTTATTATCTACTATGACAACACTAGTGCTATTAACATTTAAAATAATCTTGTGATGCATACTAAGACTAAGCATATTGCAATAAAGTATCATTTCTTGAGGGAATTGGTTTAGGACAAGGAAGTAAGGTTGGAATATGTGAATACTAAAGAACAAATTGTAGACATATTCACAAAACCTTTACCTAAGTATGCATTCTTGTATCTTAGAGGAAAGCTAGTGGTGATTCCCCTAACTAAGGCTCACTAATGGAAGATTAGTGATGCATCAACCAAGCTACATAAAAGATTTAACAAGTTGATGCATATTGTCAGAGCTTATTGCATATGAATTAGTACACTAGTTAAACTACATTTTCATTGGATAGAGTCTTTGGAATTTGGATGTCAAAGAGGGAGATATTATTGATGTCATGCCAAAGAAATTATTAAAGGAAAATATCATTTGACAGAGGGAGAAATTTTAATAGAAACAAAGATTGATGTAAGAGGGAGAGATCTGTATTTCAGTGATTATGGAGACACAAGGAGTTTTCAAGATGAGAATCAAAATGAAGCTAAGGACATTAATAAAATTTTATTCTTGTTTTTGTTGCTCTATAATTCTTTGTATTATGACATGTTGTGTTTCCATAAATGCCAAAGAGGGAGATTGTTGAAGACAATTATTCAATTGTGTATAGTCATTGATGTATACACAAATGTAGTGATGTTACACAAATACCTAAATTGAGAACAGTCAGTGTATGCCAAGCTCTCTCAGGAATTGAACAAGACTCCAGTATCAGCCAAGTGATTTTCCATTCTAACCAAGTTTGCTTGGGCATTTTAGTAATGGTCAGGCATTGAAGGATTACAGTGTTAACTGAGTTATACATGTAGTTTTAGCTGACTAACAACAATTTACACTTTATGTTTAATTGGTTATATGCAGCCAACAAACTTAAGTTTTATTGTTTATTTGGAAGGGTATTCAAGCTGAATTGACAAGGCTTATGATATATATACAAGGTCAAGTTTGGATTGAAAGTGTGTGTGTGTGTAAGAGTTCTTTGATATGAAGAGTGAAGGCAAAATAAGATGTCCTAATTAAGGACAGAACATCCAGACCAAGATGCAATAAAATATTCAATCAATGAGGATCCAATTTAAAACCAGAGCAGATATATGAATCGGCAAAGATAGTTGCTTCTTCAAATAGGTGAATCCATTGTTACTCTCTAACAATTGTAGCAGTGATCCAAATCTCTTTTCAGAGTAGACTTAATCTTTCATAAATCCTCTCACAAGGTGACATTTCTACATTGAAGTGTTTGAAGACCTGTAACAAGGCCACTCCTAACAGGGTGATTAAATCCTCTAACGGGGTCACACCTAACAGTGTTTTTTGTAACCTTTAATAGGGTTGGCTCCTTACACGGCTCACTTTAGAAGAGTGAAAAAAGTAACTAGTTGCAATTGGTGGTTTTCCCAAATTAGGTTTCCTTGTTAAATCTATGTGTCATCTATGTACATGTTATTTTATTTATATTTTATGTTTTTTCACTTAATCACTAAAGGATAATCACAGTTAATATCTAAGATTGGTTTGTTAACTGAGTAACAACATAATATCTATGTTAACCGAGTAATAGTGATAAGTTTGATTCAGACATCTAAGGGACTTGGATTTTTTTTGTGGTAATTGGTTCACCCCTTCCCTCTCAGTTACCCAACCCATTTCCAACACTTCTTCCATATCATACAATGTTTCCTCCTTCCATATCAACAACTCCTTTGTCACATCCCCTTTCCAAAATTAGTACTTACTATTTGTAGTAAATATGCTTATCTATAAATAGTAAATAAAGATTTGTACGTAAATGGGAAAATATTTAATTTATGGTTAAATCATCAAAGTAGATTTAATGTTGAATTAAATAATGAAATTTGAAGTATTTTGGAGGCAAAATATGGAGTGGGAAATTATAAACCACATTTTGGAATGTTAAACAACAATTGACAACTTTTGACAATACGAGCAAGTGGCAAATGATTACCAAGAAAATTATGAGATAGAAGAGGGGTGGATGAGAAAGTTAGAATTTTGGAAATGTAAATATTCTCTCCTCTTGGTTGTGAGTTTTGGTTATGCATGTTATTTATAAAATAATGCAGAAAAACAAGGGTTTTGTCCCTTTAGAAACCAACCTAGAGAGTGACCGACAACAAAAACAACATCAACAACAAAGGAATGTTATCAACACAATAACATCATCAATAGTTATACATAATCAACATATTAATCATCCATATAGAATCAAAACAAGCCTCCCTTGCATGACTATCAAAAACAACAAAAAAGAATAAAGTTGAACCTTTCGAAGCAGAAATGACAAAACTATTATTGGTGTTATGCATAATAACTAGATTCATAACGTAAACTATAACAATAGAGATAGAAAAACCACCAAAGTCCAACATAGTAAAGATAACCATTTTTAACCATGACTACTTATGGTCATACCTAACATAATAGAAAGCACTAGTCCAAATAAAAATCACTAAATGTAAACGTAATAGAACAGGGCCATGTAGGCCATGGCTAGCCAAAATGAATAAACTGGAGAGAGGGCTCCACCCTAGTTCTTTTTCCTTTTCAATTCTTTGGTGAGCATCATATTCGCGCAATCCTTCGCTAGTTATGTGTGTGAAATTAGTGTACCTATTTGTCAAAAACACTCAATAGATCATCACATGCATGGTTAGATAAATGAAATTAGACAACCACATATAAACCATATTAAATCGATCTATTTCCTCCTAAATGATACAAGTATGATTTCTCTCAAAAATTTCAAGAATTACTAGTTACTTGACTACACCAAGACGATGGATTTAAACATGAATGCCTGATTAATATATGTTTTTCAATTTTTTTGAATGCAAATATGATGAAAACTAATCTAAATTGATGCAAAACAATAAGCAAATTAAGCTAGATGAAATTCGTGATCCAATGGTAAAATCTAATATGCAAGATAAACTAGAATGATTTGATGCACAATTAATCAAGAACAAACTAGCATGATAATAATACTATTTAATTATAATATTCCTCTAGATGATCATATATTGTGTTTTTATTTTAGTGTATATGATTTGAAAGGTGAGAGCCTGATTTTATAGAAAAATTAGATAAAAGTGCTGGTCGAGATTGACTGATAAGGAGTGGTCAAGATTCTCCCAGAATTAGCACAATCCATGTGAATTTGAGCTGATTGGCTACTTTCTTGAGTGATTTATTGAGATAAGTTTTATTGAATATTTTTCTGATTGATTTATTCAACTTTTCTTTTTCAACCCTAGATCTAATTTTTGATTTATTCATCTTTCCCTTTTATCAAATTTTAAATCCCTTTTCTCAAATTAATCTCTTTTCTATGATTTAATGAAAAATTAATTTATTTAATAAATGCGCTAGGATATTTAATAAATAAATATGATTAAAATAATTTAATTGCTAGATAATGTTGATATTTGAGATTTTAATTGATTTAGTGATTAAATACAATCTAGTGATCAAATTATGTTGAATTAATTAATTTTTTTTCCTTTGGTTAAGAGTTTGATGATTAAAGATCAATTAATCAAGATTAGGGGCTTATAGTTTAGAAGACCATTTCTAGGTGATTACATTTGCCCCTCTTTGAATTAATGCATGAGCAGTGCATTAATTTAAAGAACATCTATTGCTGAAGCACATAATAGTTTGATATGAAGCAATGGAAATATTCCTGAGGAGAGAAATCGACTTCCAACTTGATTGGACGAAGGCTGATTGAAGATTAGAAAGACATTGATTCTAAACTTGATGGAACTAGAACTAATGAAGAAAGACCAAAATTCTCATCCTAATGTGAAGCAATAAGAGTGATTATTTATCCAATGATGATGGTGACAAATAACCAATTTGATGTGAAGCGATGAAATTGATCAATGTTAGAAAGATTCTTAAATCATAAGATTGATATAAAGCGAATAACAAGCTTGATGAGGTGCATTGAAACTGATTACCATTAAGAGATTGATCAGGATAATTGACTTGATATGGATTCTGATGAAGCCAATTATTAGACTTAAGATGACAATATTAGATAGATGTGATGCGATGAAATTGATATGCTCCTAGAGATTTGACTATGTTGCAATAGATTAGATTTTTGTCCAAGTGGCTTGATATGAAATGATAAAATCACTCTCTCAAATAGATCAAAGAAACCTCAACATGATATGGATTATGATGAAGTTGAGATGCCCCTAGCAACGAGGTCTTGTTTGATTGACAACTTGATTGTTGAAGAAGATGTAATCATCATGCCCCCTCAGGAGAGAAACCAAAATTTAGTAATGACATAGAAAAGATTTGATCTAGTTCTAATTTGGTTGTATACATTTAGGAACCTATTCTACACTTGTTTAGGGTATTGTTGACCAAGTTTGACTGTGGCGGACCAAAATTGAGGACATAGATTGAGAAATGATTAGAAAGAATTCTGAGTTGGTTTGATGTTATGAAGATCGATTGTGCAAGCAGTCAAATGTGTTTGACCAAAAAATTTATTTGAGATTTTGACAAAAAGTGATATGAGATTTCAATTTCGATCCCGAAAATGAACTCGGGACCATCAAATTTAAGTTCGATGCCCTCATAAGATATATACAATTTAAAGAGCAATATTATCATTCCAGAAACACTTGAAATGCAAAAAAATAACTTGTGTGCAACTTAGGACTTAGTCACTGGTTTTAAAATGCTAATTTTCATCACTGAGCCTTTGGGACACGGAACGTCGATACAACCCTCACAGGTGAGGAAACCATGAGGATATGAATATGACATTGATCAGCTTGAATATCAAGGATAGACATAAGCACCAAGGCATAAAGTGCAAGGATGACTTGAATGTCACATCCTTTTGATATTGCAAGGGAAATTAAGCACAAAGGCATAAAGAGTAAGGATGACCTAAATGTTTCTTGTGTGCAAATACACCAGGCAAAATAGAGAACCTTCTCTTCCTATGCAATAGTGATTGTTTTTTCCGCAATGACCATTTTATCATTCATAACCTAGGAAAATTTTAGCATGTAAACCCATAGTGACCCATACATTCACATCCTAGGGCAAATATTCAGATTGCATAGTAATAAGATGTCACTCAAAACATACAAGGAGATAATTGCCCATAATAAGAAAATAAAGAAAAGTATTATACCCCCAATTCCTTTCTTCTCTAGTCAAGATAGACATCTTTGAGTCACTCAAAGAGAATAACAACAAAAATTTAATTGAAAAGATAACATACAAACAAAATTCCAGCATAGCTCAAATATTTTCATTGATTTGTTTTTGCTTCATGAATATGATTGTCTGCACATTCTTGTGTGTTGTTGAGATGTCAGTGGTAAAAACCCTGTAGTGGTTAGGAGACATGAAACTGACTCAGATTAGACAAGTAGGCATAACTGACACAATGATGACTTGGTTAAAATTGCTAGGACATTGAGATTGAACAGTTTGATTTCTCTAAGACCGTGACATTGATCATTTTCAAGCGATGCATGTTCTAGGAAGAACCAAGGTATCACAAAAGTGACTGAAAGATATGTTCAAACTGAAGAAAGAGCCTATGAAGGATGGAAATGCCAAGAGTTGCTTTGATAGATAAAGCACTGAATTACAAGAAGTGCATGTTTACTAGGTTTTCACCTGCTTGGCAGAGATTCATTTTTTTCTACCGAGGCACCTGTTTACCAGGTTTTCACCAGGACACTTTTTTTCTTATTTTTTGATTTTTTTTTGTATTTTTATCCTTTCTCTTTTTATTTTTTGTATTTATTTTTATTTTTTTGGTGATTCATTAAGGCGCCTATTGCAGGGTTTTCACCAGGATGATCACTTTTTTCCAGGACTTTTTCCAATTTTTAGAAACTTTTCAGGATATTTTTAGTTGTAGATGTTGGATCAGAGAATGCTAACTGTAGAAATTTTTCAGATGGATGGTGCTGATAGGTTCACCGAGTTTTTCTCCTTATGTCATTGAGATTTGATAAGCTCTAGAGCCAAAGACTATAATAATGATGTAAGGACCCATCCACTTGGGTTCAAACTTGTCTTTTTGTTCCCGATGTTGTTGATTCCTAGGATTCTCTCTTAAAATAATGTCACCAACCTAAAACTATTTGTGTCAAAATTTCTTGTTGTAACCTCTAGACATTCTCTTTTGGTAAGATGTAAGGTGATTGAATGCCACTTATCAACTTTCATCCATCTGTAAGGCCAGAAAAATGTGTAGAAAGCATATTAAGGAAACCAAAAACCTCTAACTATTCAATCTACCATTAAAGCCATTAAATGAAAAGGTGCATAAAGAAATAGCATTTCAACTAAAAACACCCCCTTCAAAGGATGCTCTAATGTTCTCCTTTCTTGTCCATTGAAAATTAAGTGATGTTCCTCTTTTGCCTTGTCAAAATGCACTCATAAGTTGAATAAAAGTGATAAAGAGAATAGTAGGATCATGGTTAGCAAATGAAGGAAGAATGATCTCAATTTATAGAGATGAGAGACCAAATTGCAAAATTAGCAACTTGAATGTGCAAATTAGGAATTTCCATTGATTATGACACTAGATAAAATTGAGAGGGAAATATGTCATAATTATGACATATTGTCATACAATGGAGGCCAAATTAGTGGGTGAGAAGATGTAAGGAATGTGAAGGGAAGGTATAAGAGGTTAAGCTAATTAATAGAAGATGGAGGCTATAAAATAGGTAGGGGATAGGTGAGGTGGATTTATGAGATTTAATACATTTAAGAAATACAATTTTCCTCACAAATGGGAATTTAACATTTATGAAACTCTAAATTCCATAAACTAGAAATTATCCAATTAATTAATAGGTCATTAATTAATTGTAGAAACTTAGGATAAGGAATGAATACATATAATTTGTTCACAAAAGATAGGGATAAATCATAGGTCATTAATCCCAAGAGGAGAAATTAGCGGATCATTGGCCGAATCAAAGGCATTGATGCTCATTTGAATTAATTTTGATGATATTGATAAGGATTAGGAATAATTCTGATGGTTCTGGAGTGATTTAGAAAAAGATGAGGCATTGATGAACTTTGAAAATGTGCTCAAATAATGATGTTGAAAATGATGAAATAGCATCAATGAAATTTGATGATGCCAGAGGATTGATAAAGATAAGGATACATCGATTAACTTGGACAATGCTACCAAAATAATGATAATCTGAAATAGCATTGATGACCTTGGACAATGCTATTGAATTGATGATGATAGACTGATAATGATAACATCGATGAAATTGGACAATGCTATCAAGTGGATGATGAAAAGAGATGAGGAATTAATGAACTTGATTCCTAGGATTCTCTCTTAAAATAATTTCACCAACCTGAAATTATCAGTGTCAAACTTTCTTGTTGTAACCTCTAGACATTCTCTTTTGGTAAGCTCTAAGGTGATCGAATACCACTTATCGACTTTCATCCATTTGTAAGACAAAAAAATACGTAGAAAGCATATTAAGGCAACCAAAAAACCTCTAACAATATGCAAACCTATTCAATCTACCATAAATCCATTGAATGGAAAGGCGCATAAAAAAATAGCATTTAAACTAAAAACACCCCCTTCAAAGGATGCTCTAATGTTCTCCTTTCTTCTCCATTGAAAATTAAGTGATGTTGCTCTTTTTCCTTGTCAAAATGCACTCATAAGTTGAAATAAAAGTGATAAAGAGAATAGTAGGACCGTGGTTAGAAAATGAAGGTAGAATGATCTCAATTTATAGAGATGAGAGACCAAATTGTAGACTTAGCAACTTGAATGTGCAAATTAGGAATTTCCATTGATTATGACACTTGGTAAAATTGAGAGGGAAATATGTCATAATTACGACAAATTATGACACAATGGAAGCCAAATTAGTGGGTGAGAAGATGTAAGGAATGTGAAGGGAAGGTATAAGAGGTTAAGCTAATTAATAGAAGATGGAGGATAGAAAATAGGAAGGAGATAGGTGAGGTGGATTTATGAGATTTAATACATTTAAGAAATGTAATTTTCCTCACAAATGGGAATTTAGCATTTATGAAACTCTAAATTCCATAAGCTAGAAATTATCCATTTAATTAATAGGTCATTAATTAATTATAGAGACTTAGGATAGGGAGTGAATACATCTAATCTGTTCACAAAAGATAGGGATAAATCATAGGTCATTCATCCCAAGAGGAGAAATTAGTGGATCATTGGCCAAATCAAAGACATTGATGCTCATTTGAATTTATTTTGATGATATTGATAAGGATTAGGAACAATTCTGATGGTTCCGGAGTGATTTAGAAAAATATGAGGCATTGATGAACTTTGACAATGCGCTCAAATAATGATGTTGAAAATGATGAAATAACATCAATGAACTTTGATGATGCTAGAGGATTGATAAAGATAAGGAGACATCGATTAACTTGGACAATGCTCCCAAAATAATGATGATCTGAAATAGAATTGGTGAACTTGGACAATGCTATTGAATTGATGATGATAGACTGATAACGATAGCGTCGATGAAATTGGACAATGCTATCAAATGGATGATGAAAATAGATGAGGAATTAATGAACTTGATTCCTAGAATTATCTCTTAAAATAAGGTCACAAACCTAAAATTATATGTGTCAAACTTTCTTGTTGTAACCTCTAGACATTCTCTTTTGGTAAGCTCTAAGGTGATCAAATGCCATTTATCAACTTTCATCCATCTGTAAGACCAGAAAAATGCATAGAAAGCATATTAAGGCAACCAATAAACCTCTAACAATATGCAAACCTATTCAATCTATCATTAAAGCCATTGAATGAAAAGGTGCACAAAGAAATAGCATTAAGACTAAAAACACCCCCTTCAAAGGATGCTCTAATGTTCTCCTTTCTTCTCCATTGAAAATTAAGTGATGTTGCTCTTTTGCCTTGTTAAAATGCACTCATAAGTTGAAATAAATGTGATAAAGAGAATAGTAGGATCGTGGTTAGCAAATGAAGGCAGAATGATCTCAATTTATAGAGATGAGAGACCAAATTGCAGAATTAGCAAGTTGAATATGCAAATTAGGAATTTCCATTGATTATGACACTTGGTAAAATTGAGAGGGAAATATGTCATAATTATGACAAATTATGACACAACGGAGGCCAAATTAGTGGGTGAGAAGATGTAAGTAATGTGGAGGGAAGGTATAAGAGGTTAAGCTAATTAATAGAAGATGGAGGCTAGAAAATAGGAAGGGGATAGGTGAGGTGGATTTATGAGATTTAATACATTTAAGAAATGCAATTTTCCTCACAAATGAGAATTTAGCATTTATGAAACTCTAAATTGTATAAGCTAGAAATTATCCAATTAATCAATAGGTCATTAATTAATTGTAGAGACTTAGGATAAGGAATGAATACATATAATTTGTTCACAAAAGATAGGGATAAATCATAGGTCATTCATCCCAGAGGATAAATTAGTTGATCATTGGCCGAATCAAAGGCATTGATGCTCATTTCAATTGATTTTGATGATATTGATAAGGATTAGGAACAATTCTGATGGCTCCAGAGTGATTTAGAAAAAGATGAGGCATTGATGAACTTTGACAATGCGCTCAAATAATGATGTTGAAAATGATGAAATAGCATCAATGAACTTTGATGATGCCAGATGATTGATAAAGATAAGGAGACATTGATTAACTTGGAAAATGCTCCCAAAATAAAAATGATCTAAAATAGCATTGATGAACTTGGACAATGCTATTGAATTGATGATGATAGACTGATAACGATAGCATCGATGAAATTGGACAATGCTATCAAATAGATGATGAAAAGAGATGAGGAATTAATGAACTTGGAAAATTCCCTAGGATGATGAGATTGGATCAGTGATGACAAGATTGACCGGAGTTGATCAATTTGAAAGTGATTTGATTAGGCATCAATGATCTTGGACAATGCCCTAGAATGATTGGAATGAGTCCAACATTATCCTAGATTGAATAGAAAGATATTAGGAATGATTTGAATTTATTTAGGATTATTTGATATTGTTTTGGAATGTTTAGGATTGATTGAGATTGATTAGCATCATTTAGGAAATGATCAATTCGGCTAAGAGGATAGAAATATTAGCAATTAATTAAAAAATTCACAATATTCAATTAACGATGAAAGAAACAATGCTGTCATATAGTGAAAACCATATGTGCAACATAGAGGAATAATTAGAATGCAAAAAAATGTTTCAATTGTAATGTTGAAATGTTAAATATGTAGACTAGCAGGCTCGAACCATTTTTGAGCATCTACATTTTTCCATCTTTGATACAATGCAATTGTGAGCATTGTGTCAAACAATATTGAAGGAAAATTGCATTAAAAATTTCCCTAGTGAAAATGGGATACATGGGTTCCCCCTCGAGAAATTGACCAAAAAATACAAGTGATAAGTCAATTTGTTGACAATGACAAGACAGATCCATAAAAATGAACAGATAAAAAATTGAAGGTCAAACACAAAAGATATGGGGCTCAAAGTGAATTTTTTTTTTATGAAAAACACAAAAGGCTAGTGGTGCACGTCCATCTAGGAAACCAAGAGGCTATAAAAAGGCTTGGAGAGGAGGTTGGATGTCATTTTTACTCTCACTTTGGAAGAATTAGAGCTCTAGAGCTAGGAGAATCGATCAAGTGCCAATGGAGAATCATCGTGGGGAATGAGTGTGGAGCTATTGAAGGTTGGCAGATGCAGGACCAGAGGTGTGTACATCATATCCTCTTAGTAATTTTAGTGTTTTGCATGCATTTCTAGGTGTTTAGGGCCTCAAAAAGGGTTAAACTAGGGTTAGAAGGGGGGTTGACTGCTCACACATGCTAAGTGTTCAAAAAACACACTCAAGTGCACAGAAAATGCACTTTGCATGCCAAGTGTAGTCCTGACTGGACTTGGTAGGCCAAGTTGCGTAGTTGGTAAAGGAATCTGTAAATTGGGTCAAAATAGTCTCTTGAGGGTCCTAACACTTCCTAAACTTCCCTCAACTGGGTCAAAACCCTAGGAGAGGTCCAAAAGTAGGTCAAAGTTGGTCAAACATGGTAAAATTTAGTCAACAACAATATAAAGTAATAAAAATTTGATGAAAGTTGCATGGTAATTGCAGGAGAAGCTATCCTTAAAGAAGACATGTGAGAGAAGATTGATGTGTATAAATTTGTGACATAGAATAAGCACACATGAGAGACATATCCTAGCCTCACTAGGACTATACTACATCACTTATATGCCTAAGATTTGGGAAAATAGGGGACTAATTACAACATTGGTAGAGCAATGACACTCATAGACTAGTTGTTTTCACCTGCTGATGGGAGAGGCTATATTGACATTAGAGGATGAATGTCGCATCCTCATGATTCCTGTACATGGAGATCTTGTAGAGTATGACCCAACGATTGGGAGAATAGCACTGCATAGGCTATTTGATAGCGATGATGATGATCTAGATATCTGATATTACAAGATTTGATGGGAGAAAATGGCTACACAACACGACAAACTAGTAGCAGTGATATGTTATGTGATTGTGGGATTAGTGGTACCAAATAGACAAAGATACGAATTCTTGATTGGTTGGGGGCTATTTCTCGAGAGGCTGATCAAGGATGGGACTATGGTTTCTTGGGGTTCATGCATGTTAGCCATGACATACTACCATCTACATCAGGTAGCATACAAAGGAGGAATATCGATCAGTAGTGATATCACATTGCTAAAAGGTTTGGGCATATGAGCACATAGTAGTATTCTATCCTATTGCAAATTGGATTGTGATTGTAGATATGCCATATATATACTACTATCATGGGGGATTGGCATATGGACCATTGGGATATGTACTATGTTTTAGGCATGAGATGGATACACTGAGAGATTTCATATTGAGACCATACAGGGATTTCCTCGGATGTGATGATGATAGAGATCACTTACCGTACTATTAACATGAGAGATATCTGATTGGATGCACTAGTCTAGGGCATGTCATCATTAAAATGCATATACTAGAGATAATGTGCAGGGATTTTAGAGAGAGACATGGAGTGCCAATAGGCATGGCACTATTTTCATGCTCTAGGGGTGAAATCAGGTCACAGGGTGCATTTCTCAGACTACAGGTTGCATATGTAGAGTTTGAGTAGCTATAGCCTAGGCAATGGGAATTTGGTGTTGATATCATAGATGCATGGACTACAATAGAGTATGAAAGATGGTTTGCATGACATTGACATATTCCTCTAATAGATTCTGATGTACCAATGCCAATACTGCGAGTGCTGAGAGAGGATAGTATCGATGAGGATGAGGAGGATAAGGAGGGAGATGAGGAGAAGGATAGAAGTGCTAAGGAGGATGATGAGGATAAGGACAACAACATTGAATCTAGCGATGAGGATAGGGATAATGCTGATAGTGATCAGAGTGTTATGCCTATGTAGGTGGAGGATGATAGAGAGGCTCCACTAGGGGATGAGGATATACATATGGCTAAGGATAGAGATGAGACAAACATGCACCAGCGAAAATATATTGTAGAGTTGACGTGCCATATAGACAGATTGACCATAGAGAGAGATGCAGATAGGGAATCATAGGCATCACTCACAATACAGATGGAAAAATTGACAATAGAGAGGGATACATTGATTACCTCTCAAGACACAACTTTGTCCAAAGCATATAGAGAAGAGGAGCAGTTACAAGAATTTATCAATAGTATTTTAGATGCTAGTACTCACCGAATATCAGATTTGCTAGGAGATTCTCGGGTAGAGACACAATACTGGAAGGACATGTACATGATAGATGTACCACATTATTAGTGAGTGCCAAGATATACATATTTGTCTAGTAGATCACACTCTTAGAGGATGCTAAGCAATGGGGGAGTGGAATGACCGATGAGAACACCTAGATCAAGGTAGACAGGACAAAAGGAAGGAGTAGATTCATCCTCTTGATAGGACATAGATTAAAAGGACTGAAAGAGAAGAGGCTGACATGAGACTCTCTCTAACAGAGGTAAATTTTTGATAGACATGCGATAGATTATGAGCCTGTGGGCCTTAGTGTTTTAAAACACCTTGATTTTTGTACTATGATACTTTTTGAGATATATATGATATGCAACTACTTTATGATGATGTTTTTTATGTACATGATGGATGTGTATGCTTTTACTTTCTTTTTATATGATGATGCTTAAATATTGTAATGCATTTCTTTTCGATGCAAGGTACATGTATGAATGCAACATTTTTTTAATTTTGTATCTTTCTAGAACTATATGAATGCATAATGCAAATGTTTTTTTGTATTTTTCATGTTTATAATTGCATGAATGCAAGATGCACATTTTTTTGGATTTTTCTATTTATAAATGCATATATGTAGGATGCACATGTTTGTGGTGTACTAGAGTACTAGACCAAGGCGACTGTGAGGACTGACTATAGAAGTATTAGCAGAAAGTGGAAATTAGATGAAGAAATTTTAGTAAGAAGTGAAACTTTCTTTCATAAGTGCATTTATGTCATACGAACTTAATTTGATATGGAAAAATGGATCCAACGCACCATGATACAAAAGTTTAGGCCATTAATACAATCCTTTTGTATAAATAAGCACCATGCAGACAGAGAGTGATCCTCACTCACCTTGAAGCATACAAACAACATTCCCCAGAGGTTTGTGATAACATACAACAAACATAAGAAAAAAAAACATTGATCATGAACCATCCACGCCACTCTCATAAATTAATAATATCACCGAGTAGCATAGGAACATGACCAAAAGATAATCAATAAAATATAAAACTCTCACTGAAACAATGTGAGCCAACAACCAATTTGATGTTTTTGTTTCTTTCATTTAGTGATCTTGCTTGATTAAGTTGAAATTGATTGATTGACAGATTGAAAAGGATGATAGGTTGGATAGGTTTATTGATTGATATGTTGGATAGGCTAATTCATTGATAATCAAAAGATTGAACAAATTTGACCATATTAAGATGTTGAGTCACATGATCCAGATTGTGTTTGATAAAACATGATTTTATTAAGCCCATTATGATGAATCTTTGACTGATCTCAGCATACATGATGATCATTCTGCAAAAGAAAGATGAGTATGTACAATTTTATTGCAGATTTTTAAGAAATTTTTCAATTTTTAGAATATTTGAATTTTTTTTGTGATAAAATTTTTTCAGGGCTTTTAAATTTTTTTAGGGATTTTTTTCAAGACTTTTTATGATTTTTAAAGATTTTTTCAGCATCATATGTGATTTTTATGGTCTTTTTTCAGGATCATATTTGATTTTTCAGATATTATGTAAATTTTTAGGATTTTTAAGGACATTAGATATTTACATGTTGTTAGCTCCAATCCGATAAAGCAAGGAACCCCATGGATCAACCACATTCAGAGTCTTGCCCCTAGTTCAAATTCAAATTCACGCATTGCAAGGAATCTACCCCTAGGCAGAACACAAACTATATACAAAGGCCAAGGACACAATATGTATAGACTTGGTGTGCCAAGGAAAGGACAAAGAATATCAACCAGTTACATGGCATAAAGGGGTACTAGGGCTGATTCAAGTCAAAGGATATGATCAGGAAAGGACAAATGAACATCAAGTGGAATCATGATAGATGTTGGAGCAACAACTTGCTACACGTGGTGCCTGTTCACCAAGTTCTCACCATGATACTTGCCCAAAGCACTTGTTTACCAGGTTTTCACTTGTGGACAAATTTTTCTCTTTATTTCTATTTTTGCGTGCCAGGATGCATGTTACCAGGTTTTCATCAAGGGAACCTTTTTTTTCTTTTTCACCTTTTTCTGTTGATTTCCTTTTTTTTCTCTTTTTTTTTTGTATTTTTTTCATAAACATTTTTCAATTTTTTTTGCTATTTTATCAAGAACTCTTTTCAATTTTGTTGCTATTTTTTCAGAAACTCTTTTCAATTCTTTTTCTATTTTTTTCAGGAACTCTTTTCAATATTTTTGTTATTTTCTCAGGATCATGTGTAGTACTTGTAGAGGTGCATATTGTTCACTACTTCTAACAATGGTTCTGCCACCGGTGTTGTAAGTTGATAGACTTCAGACATATATGTTGTGGTGACTATATAGGGTTCTTCCTAGTTTGGTTCAAATTTCCCAGGCTTTTCTTGGTGTTTTTGGGTTTTGTAATTCATTTTCAGAAACAATTATGCAATCTCAAAATGACGAACTCAGACCTTCTTGTTGTAGCTCCTTTTGAGGTAGTTTTGATATGCTTGCAAGTGGACTAAGGTTATTTGTCTCAACTCATCTAGCATTTCAAGCTTATGTAACCTAGAAATTCTGTATTTCTCATCATCAACAATGTGATTCAAAGAGACTCTCAGTGCTAGAATTTCAACCTCAAGGGGTAAAATGACTTCAATGCCATAAACTAGAGAGTATGGAATTGCACTAGTGGGGGTGTAAATGCTGGTTCTATAGGCCCAAAGAGTTGGATTCAGTTGCAGGTGCTTGTCTCGACCAACATCTTCGAAACTCGTTTGAAGTATCTTGATAATTGTTTTATTGGATGCTTCAACTTGATCATTTCCCTATGGATAATAGATGCTAGAAAATCTATGGTGAATCTTGAATTTATTTCAAAGTTCTGTAACATCCTTTTTCTGAAAAAGGGTTGTTATGATCAGTGATAATGGTCAAGGGGACTCTATAGAGGCATATTATGTAATTTAGAATGAATTTTGAAATCTATTTTCCTTTGATATATTTCTTAGGGATGGACTCAACCCATTTGGTGAAATATTTAGTGGAGGTTATGATATACTTGTGGCCATTAGATGACAAAGGAGTAATCTTCCCTATGAGATCAAATTCCCATTAAGAGAAAGGCCATGGAGATATAACTAGCTGAAGATCTTGTCCTAGAGAATGAATCAAATTACCATGTATTTGACATTTGTATCATTTATTTGCAAAGTTATGTGCATCTTTCTCTAGGTGGGCCAATAGTATACAACTCTTACAAGCTTTTTACGAGACTTAAACCGGTGAAATTACCTCTGCATATAATGTCATGTTATGCATGTAAAGTAGTTTTTGATTCTCATGAATCAAGGCTTCTGAGGAGGGTTTGGTTAAAATATCTCCTATAAAGGGTATCACTGAGGATGACATACCTAGTGGCTTGATGGATAAAGGCTCGATGCTTATTCTTGGTTAGGTCAGGAGGTAAGATTTGGGCATGCATGTATTTGTAAGTATCTTGGTACCAAGGGGAATTAAGACCAACAATATCACACATGAGCTTAGATTGCAGAATATGAAATGCAGGAATCAACAAATGCTCCACTATAAATTCACAACATTCTTCATTATTTGGAATTTTAATCTTGGAGGCAATAGTTTGCATAGCATCTACCTCCTTATTATGTACCCTAGGAAGTTGTCGAAAGATTATTGTAACAAAATTATCTTTTAGAAAATCTGCTAGTTGTTTGTAGGGTATCATTTTTTCATCCTTTGTTTCATATTCATCATTTACTTGATGGATGACTAGTTGGGAGTTTCCATACACTTTGAGATGCTGAATTTTCCATTGAATTATAAGCTTGAGTCCGGTGACTAGAGATTCATAGTCAACAATGTTGTTTGTGTAGTCAAATGCAATTCTGTATGATTTTGGTATTACATCGCCTTGTGGAGTTACAAAAATGATGCCCTCTCCTAATCCATTTCTAGTATGTGAGGCATAAAAATATAGTTTCTATTCATTAGAAGAAGGTGAAAATAGAATCACTTGGAAATTCTAAGAGCAACAGATGATCATCTAGGACTGGCACTTGTGCAAGATGATATTCTATCACCTATCCTTTAATCTCTTTATGGTCTACATATTCATTAAAATATTCACTTAGAATCATTACCCATTTGGCCAGGCATCCTATAAGAGCTTCTTTGCTTAGAAGATATTTTAATGGGTCAATTCGGGACACTAGCATAGTTTTTTGATGAAACATATAATGTCTTAGTTTCTATGCTACAAAAACCACAAAAAGAGATGCCTTTTCAATGAGTGAATAATTCAATTCATATCCCACCAGTGTTCTACTTATGTACTAAATATCTCTTTGCCTTCCTTTTTCATCATGCTGCATTAGAAGGGCTCTTAATGCAATTTCAGTAGCAGAAATGTACAAAATGAATGGATTTCCTAGAATGGGAGGCATCAAGATTTGAGGATTAAGTAGGTAGTGTTTCAATTTTTGGAAATATTTCTCACATCTCTCATTCCAATTAAAAGTCACACCTTTATGTAGCAGATATTTGAAGGAGTGACACTTATCAACTAGCTATGCAATGAATCTTTGAATAGAATGCAACTTTCCCTATAGACTTCTCATCTTTCTTAGAGTATTAGGTGGAGGCATTTCCAATATAGCTTGCACCTTTTTAGGGTCCACTACAATAGCTCTGTGAGAAAAATTGTAACCTAGGAGTTTTCCAGAAATAACTCCAAAAACACACTTTTTTGGATTTAAGAAAATATTATACCCTTCCACTCTCCGAAAGATTTTTCCTAAAATACTTAAATGATATTTTCTGGTAGTAGATTTTCATATTAGATCATGAACATAGTCTTCCATCAAGATATTCTTGAAATCATGGAAGATTGTAGTCATTTCTCACTGATATGTAGCTCTGACACTCTTGAGGCTGAAGGGCATGACATTCCAACAGTAAGTTACCCAAGAACATGTGAAGGTTTTCTTGGGCTGATCCTTAGGAGAAATTCTGATTTGATTGTAACTAGAGAAACCATCCATCAGTGATAAAATATCATATGCCATAGTCATTTCTACTATGATGTCAATATTGGGAAATGGAAAGTCATCCTTAGGGCATGCTTTATTAAGATCACAGAAATTGGTGCATATCCTTATTCCCCTAGTGTGTTTTCTAACCGGTACCAAATTGGAAATCCAATCTACATAGTCTATCGATATGATGAAACCAACATTCGGTAATTTTTTTAATTTTACTTTTACTAAGAGGGATATTTGAGGATGCATTTTTCTCAATTTCTGCTTTACTAGTTTCGCACTTGGCTTTAGAGGTAAATGGTGAAGAAATAATTATGAATCTAGGCTAGGCATATCTGTGTAGGACTAGGAAAAGTTAATGTGTCTTACTAAAAATAATCTGACAAACCCTTCTTTTTCCTTTTGTGATAATGAAGGTACAAAGTGTATAATTTTAGGATTATTTGGTGTTCCCAAATTGATTTCCTTAGTCATTTCAGTCAACAATGCTGACTTTTCTACCTATGGGGGTATGTCCAATATTTCATCCTCGGGTGCCTCAGAGAGGTTTTCACCCTTAGATACATCTTTTGTGTTTACTTTTGCATGGTCTAATGGTGCCTTTCAGCTTTCACTAGAAGACCTATTCTTTTCATTTTTTTTCTTTTTTAATTTTTTAATTTTCAATTTTGTGACTAGAAGATGGAGTCGAGTCCCCAAAATATGTTGTGGCATCAAGATCAATAAAAAACCCTTCTTTGTAGTCACCACATGGAATTCCTACTTAGAGCTCAATGAATTCCTCTATTGCTTCATCATTTTTGAAGTGATCTAAGCTCGGTGATCCTTGTTGATCCCAATCTATAAGTTTAGGGTATAGTAATGGGATATAATCATCAAGATTGCATATGTTTTGGAAGAAAATTCTAAGGGAAAAGATATAAATATCATTTTCATCATAATTAGAGACTTCATCTTAGGAGGGTTTAGGGCTAGGATCCCAAAAGGTTTTGATCCAAGGGTTAGGTCAAGTCTCGGGAGGAGGTGAGTCATCTAAATTCTTATCCTCAATGGGTGGGTCATCAGAATTGGGAAAGACATGGTCAATAGGGAGTGGATGAATATGAAGTCCATTTTGACTCATTGGAGTTGGTAGTCTCCGAACGGGTAACCTCAGACGCCTTGTCATCGATTAAAACATCCACATTTTTACATGAGTACAATGTAGCATTGGAAGAGCCAATTTGCAGGGGTTTAAATCCAAGACCCATACTTTGAGGTCATCCTTGCACAAAAATAGGCTCAAAAATCTATTTTTTTGTGCACCAAGACCACTACAACCATCATAGCCTTTTTTCTACATGATTGTGAACCCTAGTCCATATATTTCAATGAGTATTTGAGTGGGTTCTTTTTCTTGTTTGTCTTTATAAACCCATGTGGATGTGTTATCATACAAATTTTCTTCATGCAATCCTCCCCAACTTGTGAATGTGGTTGAGGGCATAAGTTTTAGAGTGGGTTTTGGTGCAAATAAACTCTTAGAGATGGAATTTCAACTTCAATTGGTAATACTGCTTTTGCCCCATATACCAAAGTAAAAGGTTTAGCTCCAATAGGTGTTCTGATACTTGTTCTATAGGTTCATAGAGATAGATTAAGCTAGAGGTTCCAATCCTTTCCTAATTTTTTTACTATTCTATAAAAGATAGTAAGTAGAGTTTTGTTGGAGGCTTCAACATGTCCATTACCTTGAGGGTAGTAGATAGAAGACCAATTTTGTTTGAGTCTAAACTTATCACAGAGCTCATCCATATCCTTATTTTTGAATTGCCCTTTGTTGTCAGTCACAATTGAGGAGGGGATCTTATACCTACATATAATGTACTTGAGGATGAACATAGCCACTTTTTTTCTGATTGCTTTGATGATTGGAACTGCTTCGACCCAATTTGTATAGTACTTAGTGGTTATGATGATAAATTTGTGACCATTTGATGAAGAAGGATATATTTCACCAATGAGATCAAACACCCACTGTTGAAAGGGATAATGAGTGATAAATAGTATGAGGTCCCTTGTTGGAGCATGTATCAGGTTTCCATGTAGATGACATTTCTTATAGGTCTTAGCAAATTTGATAGCTTCTTTCTCCATATTTGGCCAATAGTAACCAACCCTTAGTAGTTTCTTGGCTAGAGTTAGACCATTAGAGTAAGATCCACAAATGCCTTCATCGAATTTAGATAATGCATATTGAGACTCTTTACATTGTAAATACATAATCAATGTACCATCTAAACCTCTCCTATATAGGTCATTAGCTATGATGACATACCATGAGGCATTGTGAATCAAGTGTCATTTCTCATTTTGAGTATGGTTATTGGGAATAATTATTTCATGTAGGTATGAGTAGACATGGCCATATCAAGATGATTCGTGTCCAATGATAGAATAGACCATCTAGGATTCAAGTGAGTTGTAGGAAGGATAGGGTAAGGCTTCAACTAGGAACTCATAGTGGAACTCATTTTATTGTAACTGTAACATTGATGCAAGTGTAGCCATATAATCTGCTGCCTTGTTTTCTGATCTAGGTATCTATTGAAATGTTATGAAGACAAAGTATTTATTAATATCATCAGTCATCCTTTTTAAGGAATTGATTTTTCATCCTTCGTTTTATATACACCATTAATCTGGTTGATTATAAGTTGAGAGTCACTATAAATATGTAGCTCAACAACCTTCTATTCAATAACCATTTTATTCTATTTAGCAAGGCTTCATATTCTACAATTTTATTAGTACAGGGAAAGAAGATCTTGTATTTATTTAGATGTGAATATTTATGAGGAGTTATAAAGAGAACTCTATCACCTGAGCCTATTTGAGTGAAAGATTCATCAAAGAGCATTTTACAAGACTGTTGAGTAAGATACATGATAGATTCATCTAGAAATTCAATGTTCATAGGTTGATCATCTTGATGAGGAGCATAAACCAGTTGATCATCAACCACTTGTCCTTTTATAGCTTTTCATTCCACATACTTAATATCAAATTCATTGAGTATCACCACTGATTTAGCTAACCTACCTTTTAGTGTTTCTTTACTTAGAAGATATTTCAACGAATTAGTCTTAACAACCAATTTGATAGAGTGTGCAAGCATATAGTGTCTCAATTTTTGTGCAGAAAAGAACACGACTAATAAATCTTTCTCAACAATATTATAGTTCATCTCATATGACACCAACATCCTACTGATGTAATATGTAACTCATTCTCTTTTATTCTCGTCATCTTGATCTAGGAGCGAACCTAGTGATGTAGTTTTAGTTGATATGTAAATAATTATTGGCTTTCCTTGAATATGAGGAATCAAAATAGGTGGATTTGCAAGATATTCCTTTACCTATTTCAGGTTTTTATCACATTTTTCATCCCAGTTGTAGGTTACTCCTTTGTGTAATGTCTATGTGAATGGTTGAGATTTATTCGCAAACTAAGAAATAAACCATCTAATTGATTGCAATATTCCTCGTAGAGTTCTCATTTGACTTATGTTCTTCGGTGATTGCATTTCCATGATAGCTTGTACTTTTTCTGGATCAACTTCAATACCTCTAGTTGAAACAATATACCCTAATAGTTTTCCAGATGTAACACCAAATGCACTTCTTAGGATTTAATCTAAGCTTGAAATGTTCCATTCTAAAATGGATTAGACGAATTTCTTCTAGATGCTTTGATCTTTCTATAGATTTTACCAAGGTGTCATCTACATAATCTTCCATTTTTTTATGCATCATATCTTGAAAGCTTGTAGTCACAACTCTATGATATGTAGAACCTACATTTTTTAGGCCAAAGGGCAATGATATTCTAGTAGAATTTTCCGCAACCACATGTAAACATTGTTTTCTCTTGATCTTTAGGTGTAATTTTGATCTGATTATAACCAAAAAATCTATCCATAAGAGATTACATTTCATATCCAAATGTCATGTCCACTATCATGTCAATATTAGGGAGTGAGAAATCATCTTTAGGACATGCTTTATTTGAGTCTCTGAAACCTGTGCACACACAAATTGAATTGTGTGGTTTACAAACATGTACAATGTTTGATATCCATTTAGCATAGTCATTAGTGTGGATGAATCCTACTTTAAGTAACTTTTCTAGCTTAGCTTTAACAACTACTGCAATACGAGGATGCATTTTAAGAATTTTTTTATTTATAGGTTTCACTCCAAGAGCAATAGAAAGATGATGCATGATAAGATCAAGATCTAAACTTGGCATGTCAAAATATTTACATGCAAAGTTGATCTTTTTTAATTGAAGAATTCAGTAACTTTTTTAATTCTTGCTCAAATAATAATTGAGCTACATGTACAATGTGCAGAGTTTCCTATGTTCCAATATTCCCAGGCTATGCTAGTTCAATAAGAATTTATGATCATTCTTGAAATTGACTTCACAAAACATCAACTATATCATCTTTAGGTGCTTTAGAGTGGTTTTCACTGTCATATACATCTTTTTTTTTTACTATTTTGGGTTCTGATACTGCCATATTGTGGTTTTTGCCTCCATAACACTTTTTTCTTTTCCTTAATTTTTCAAACTAAGATACTTGGTATCCTCTTTTTTCATGTTCATGCTAGGATCACTAATGGAAGAGGTGATAGGCTCAACAACATTGAGATAGTAGGCCAAGGTGTAGTCATTGGGAAAAGTGGGAATATCCATGGATTGGTCTTGCATAGTCTAGTCAATAAGACCATGATACACAAGGGATAAAGATTCAACGGGCTGAAGGGAATTCATGATATGATCATCATAAAATTGTACCATCAAGTTGAGTTCTAAAATACCACCTTGCATAAGCATGTTTAGACCATTAAGAGCCATAATATCATTATCAAAGTTCATGATAGCTTTTTGAAAACCTAACTTGTCAGACCTACCTCTAGACCATTCACCTACTTCAAATCGAGTTACATATTGTTGCACAACATCTATATCCTTGTCAATTGTTTACTTAGACAAAGAATCCCATTCATTCTCATTGGAATCTATTTCAACCTTATCAAACATATTTAAGACATGAATGAAGTTCACTAACTTCCCCCAATTAGGATGTCTCTCTTCTTCATCTTCCTCAGACTCAGATAGAATGTCATCAGTTCTTGGACCAAAATTATTTTTATATTCATGTCAAATTCTTCTACACCAGGTTGTTCTTGTGAAATAGAAGCTTGTGCCTGAATGGAATTGAGTTGTTGTTCATCATCAGACTCTTGTTCAACTGTAATCATTGGTATATTTTGTCCTCCATCATTTTCAAGGAAACTTAAGACATCATGAGGTGTAGGATAAGGAAAGACATCTTCTTCCTCAAAATTATCCTGATCAAAGATATGTGTGATTTTGTCTTTTAAAGGATGAAAGTTAGTTGTTTTGAAACCAAGACCAATTTTATCCTTAGGGTTTCTATATTCTGCATGGATTGGATTGGTTAGACCTTTCTAATTCATCCCTATAGGATGTTTTCCCTTATATCCCATGTGTTGCATTAACTCATATCCTTTACAATATGTTTCAGGAGAAATATCATAGTTTTTGACTTCTCTATCTTCATCTTCTCCTCTAAAAAGCCACGAAATAACAACTTTCTCTTCATTTTCATTAGCAAGGGAAATAATTGACTCAAAAAAAGTACCATCATACATGACCTTTTTCCAGTGATTTTGACAGTTCCATAGCTTCAGAAGGTTTTCCATAATACCTAGTCTAAGGTTGAAGAGATGTCAATGAAAGCATAGGTTCTATCTTATATCCTCCCATTCCAATATCTGAAATTTTGAGTTTCTTCTCAAAGTATTTGATTATAGCCTTATAAATTTCATTTATTTGTTCTCTAGAAGCTTCCTTGTTATGAGGAAAAAGCGTATCAATGGACTGTCTTAATGCATTGCAGACATAGCTAGCATTTGTAGGAACACTAAATTCAACTCCGTTATAGGGTAACTTTACACATTGATGGTACATGGATGGAATAACTTGCATCTCATGAATCCATAGTCTTCCCAGAAAAATATTTTAGGCTAAAGGAAGATCAAGCACTTGAAAAATCAAATCTCGTTCAACAAGTCCCACCCTGATCGATAGTACTACTAGACCCTTAGAGGCTCGCTCGTCTTCATCACATGATTTTATTATTATCTTCTTTCTAGAATCTATATCATGCGTAGAAAATACCAGTTGTGTGATTAGATTGTAAGGAAAAATGGTTAAACCAATGAATCCATCTATAAAAACATGTTTGACATTATTTTTATGGATCGTGAATTCAATATGAAATGACATGTTGTGTGGGTGGTTCATAGAGTTATCATCTTCTACAAAGAATGATAGGTATTGAGGTGAGGTCAGACCTACCATAGATTGAAACTAATTTGAGTCTAATTCCTTAGGCACATTTGCAACTATAATTAGAGCTTTATCAAAGAATTCTTTGTGAGAAGGAGATACCTTAAGAAGTTCAAAGATAGAAATTTGAGTTTCAATTTGTTGTAGTGGTTCAATGATACTGTAACCATTAGAACATGATGAAACAAACTGTTTAGATGAAAATGGTTTAGAAGTAGTTGTAGCTGGTTGTTTTCTTGTAGATGTAGTTTTTTTTAAAGATGAAGCTTAATTCAAAGGTGAAGAACCAAATCCTTTTAGACCAACTTCTGCTTCATTATGGGTTATGACATTTGTAGATTCAAACTCTTCATCCTTTTTCTTAGTGATTATAACATTGCAATATTCTGAATGAGATGGTTCAATCATGTTAATGATATTGTCATTATTGGTATAAGTGTAGTTGACTTTAGCACCACTCTTAGATTTGGAAGCTTCTCCCTTTTCATAGGTAGGTAAGGGATTTTTAAAGGCTTTATGATCATTATTTGTCGTATGACCACCAACCTTGATTTCATGGTTGTCTATAAGTCTTGAATGACATTCTTGAGCTTCGTAGAATTATTAGTTTTTTGACCTTTTTTCAAAGGTATTTGTCATAATCATTGTCATTCCACCATTTAAGTTTAACTTCAGGCTCATTAGGTTTTGAATTATCAAGCAATGTGATGATGTTGCTGGATAAAAGAGTCTTGAGAGTTGTCTCAAGAGTCTCTCCCAAAGGATTAAAGCCATGTTTATGTTTTGGAACCCAGGGTTTGTCTTTCAAGAAGTTGCTTGATTTATTAAGAGGATTTGTTGTAGCACTTTCAACAACTTTAGTGGCTTGGATACCACTAGTCAGATTAAAGACTCTTGGTTTTGGTTTGGGATTGGTAGTATCAACCACCCCATCATTAACAATGTTTTTGTTCTTATTACAATTTTTTTTTATCCTTGTTGTTGTTGGAACTAGAACCGTACTTGGTGTCTTTGTAAAGATAAATTTCACCTTTTTTAACAAGTACATCCTCTCTCTTTAGGGAACTTTCCACCATCTTTTTAAATGTACATGGGCCTTGCATCTAAATTCCATAGTTTAGTTCAAGAATGAGAGTGTTGATAAAGATGTCCATTTTCTCAGATTCAGGAATTAGACATGGATATCAAGAGAAATTATTCCTCCATCAATGAAGGAAGGTAAGGAATATTTCTCCTATTGTTTTCTTCATTATACAGATTTTTATCATGGTTACATGATTATTACTTTTATATGAGCATTGTTGGAGAAACAACTTGATTAGTTTCTCAAACGTTTTGATTTCTGTAGGTAATTTTGAAAACCATTCAATCACTTGGCCACTGAGACTTCATGGGAAAAGATGCATGAGATGGGTCTGTTCATGCATAAACTCCATACAAAGAGCACAAAATTATCAGACATGGTCTTGATGATCAGATTCACCAGTATACTTATCAAATTTAGGAATTTCAACTCTGGAAGGAAATGGAGGCATGCAAAGATCTTGTCAAGAGAGTACTTCATAGAAGTTTTATCTTTTTTCCATTTTTATTTATTGCATCTCGTCTTGTAAATATTCTAATTTTTTTGTCACAATTGATAGCAGTGTCTCTTTTTCCTTTGTAATGATATTTTCCATGTTATAGTCAGCAAAAAGTTTAGGTCCTTGTCTAGCTAGATCAAGAAGGTACTTCTCTTTTTATTCTTTCGTGATAATCACCATAATTTTATGGAAGTAATTATCCTTTTGAAATTTATTTATAGTTTCCTCATTGGGTTCATAGCCACTAGATGAAGTGTCACTATCAGTAGCATGAGAACTGTGGTTATCTCAAGAGAGGTGTCTAGATATATCTCTTTCTTATCCTTCTCTAGACATGTTGAGAATAAATGAGTTACCTTGATTGTTAGATGAAGGTATATAAAAATTTGATTGTCTTCAAGATTCTGGTTGTTCTTGAAAAAGTGTATTCACTTTGAGAGTTCTATGTGAAAAGGATGTTGGACATGTGATTGTGAGTTGTCACTTGATGAATACCCTAGAGAAGATATTTTATGGTTCTTTCCTCTTCTCTCTTGAGAATGTCTACGAGAGCTCTTGGTTTGGACATGCATTAAAATTTTATGTGATCGAGAGCAAGAAGTGATAAGGATGTGAAGGTAAAATCCAAAATAGGTAAGTGTTTACTTATCTTCAAGATGATTGGATGGTGATATTGATGACAACTAGGTAGGAGGTACCGAATCAATTTGACTCAAATTAGAGTCAAGTTTAAGTAGAAGTCGTGACTCAAGCTGGATAAAAAAATGATTTATTGACTGATTGAAAAGGATTGATGTTTAGATTGAAGGAAAAGATAAAGTCACTCATAGATTAGGACAAGATCAAAAAATTAGGTATCACTACGGAAGGGGTACAGTATCAAAAACTATGCACAAAGTAATAAAAGTTAGGTGTAAGTTCATTGTCTGATGCAAACTGATCACATGACTAATCAAGGAGGGATAACAAAGGTACAAAGATGTCATAAATATGTCAAATAAGATCTCTACGTTCAAAAATTCACTGACCCATATGATAGAATGTAGACTCATACGAAAAAATATTTATAACCAAACAATAAACTAGAAAAATTGTACGAATTGATGTTGGCAATTGGAAAAATATGATAAAATCTAGCAGTAAAAAAACATTGACTCATACAAAAATTCTCACCACACTATACAACACTTCTCAGTGTTCCATATGACAAAGTGGGCAATAGGAGTCCTAAAATTCTAACTCGTATGAAAAAAGATCTGGGACCATACAAATTTGTGTAGGACATAGGGTTTTTTCCACTGAGTTTGATTGTTTTGATAATTTCTAGTTACTATTTCAAGTTGTTTTTTTTGGTGGTTTAGGAATTCGAGTGATAAAAAACACAATAAACACGCAAAATATAAGAAGAATACAAACAAAATATATTCTAAGTTGTCATAGGAAGAAAACCTTTGCTTGCTGACTTAGGTACACACCCAATAGCTAATCAAAATAAAACCATTGACTATCAGGCAGTGGATATTCAACGTTGTATTAGCTGAATCCAAATTCTAATGGGGGCATGATATGGCAAGTGTCTTGGGGGAGTTACTATCTCCCTCACACAAATATTATCAACCTTTCGGAGGTGAACCGAGTAGCTTCTATTCCTAGGGTTTATAATCAGGGCATCTGTTTGTAGCTATCCCTTGTAGTCCTACAAAATGGATTGGGGCTTACATCCCTACAAGTACTCAGATAACATAATCCTGCATGCAAGTTTAAGGCCTCTCAGCCCTATGCATATCAAAGCATATTCTACTGTAGTCTGGCAAGAAGGATTGAGGCATATATCCCTATGAGTACTTAAATAATGTAGTCCTGCAAGCTGCAAGCAGGATTGAGGCCTCTCAGCCCTATATATATCAAAGAATATGAAATAGAAATAACTACATATTTGGAGAATTTTGATTATAGTGGGTTGGAAGGGTCAGGTTTTCTTGTTCCCACTTGAGTCATTCCCATGATATTTTTCCCTTAATGATAGGCTCACTAAAAGGTACACATGCAACAAACATAAAAGTTTCAAGGGTCTGGATTTCTGATTGTCTATGTAGACAAGAGCATACTTTCCTACCTCTACACTTTTTGCAAACACAAAATGGACGCATGATCAATTACCCCATTTATTTTCAATGATCACTTTGATTTTTCTGGGTTTATGATTGTCTATTGAGACAAGAGCATAATCCCCTGGCACCAAATTAAAAACCAAAAGTAAACCTATTAACATTCCTAAGAAAATTAGTTAAGTAGACATAATGTTTATTTGTATCTCCTTAGACAACTTGCAAAACAAATTTGTTAGTAGTATGTTCAAGTATTAAAAAATATAGTCTTTGACATGTGTATCTTGGAAAAACATTCTGCACAACCAATAAATGTTCAAGAATGAACATGCAAATCAATTAAAATTGGAACAAGTGCACCTTGATTTTTTTTGCTTTTGACCATGTCATAAAGATCCAAGTTTTAGATATATTTTTATCCCAAAAGAAAAGAAATGGAAATAACTAACCTCTTCTAAAAATTAGCAACATTTCCAAAAATGTAAGAATTTAAAAAAAAAATCCTTCATTTGTTCCCTAGGGACCCGATTTATCAAAATAGACCAGTTTTCAAAGATTAACTTTTTCGGCAATTATTTCTCATCACAATTAAAAACACAGAGAATAGACCCTATTTAGAATTTGAAGAGATTACCAGAAATGTAAAATTTTTAAAGAAATTCACTAATTTGTACACAAATTTTTATTTTTTATGAATAATCATAAAAAATATAAATTGCATAAACATGAATAGAAAAATATGAATTTTTTACTGTAGGCTCTTGACATCAACCCAAACCTTCAATAAAAAATCTCATAGAATAATTTGAAGTCGTTTAGAAGATATGATCAAATCTTTGAAAAACTTGCATGCACAAAGATCTATTTATTTCAGTCATTTTTGTTTATCCAAATTAAAATAATGGAGAATAGACCCACTATAAAATTTTAAGACCTTTCCAGAAGTGTAAATTTTTTAGAATTTTTTTTTGATTTGCATCCAAAATTGTTTTTTTCATAAAACAATTATAAATCATACAAAAGTGATCAGAAAAATATGATTTTTTTACTATGGGCTCCTGATATCAACCCAAAACTGCAATGAAAATGTCATAGAAAAAATTCAATTCATTTAGGAGATGTGACCAAATCTTTGAAAACCTGCATGCAAAAAAAAATCAATAAAGAAAACTCAGTGATCCAAAAATCAAGAATCCGAGGCCAAAAATTGATGTCCAACTCCATAGTGGGCGCCAAAATGTGAGCGTGAAATTCGCATACTTGTTTGTCACAAACACTCGATTGATCATTACATGCATGGTTAGATAGATGAAATCAGGTAACGACATATAAACCATACTAAATCAATTTATTTCCTCCTAAATGATGAGAGTATGGTTGCGCTCAGATTTTTCAAGCATTACTAGTGACTTGACTATACCAAGATAGAGGATTTAAACATGAATCCATGCTTAATCTATATTTTTGGATTTTTTGAATGAAAATATGATGAAAACTAATCAAAATTGATGCAAAATAATAAGCAAATCAAGCTAGATGAAATCCATGGTCCAATGCTAAAATCTAATATGCAAGATATAAACTAGAATGATTTGATGCACAATTAATCAAGAACAAACTAGCATGATAACAATACTATTCAATTGTAATATTCTCCTAGATGATCATATATTGTGTTTTTCTTTGATTGCATATGATTTGTAAGGTGAGAGCCTGATTTTATAGAGAACTCAGATAAAAGCGATGGTCAAGATTGACTGATAAAGAGTGGTCAAGATTCTCCCAGAATTAGCAAAATCCATGTGAGTTTCAACTGATTGGCTGCTTTCTTGAGTGATTTATTGAGATAAGATTCATTGAATTTTTTTCTAATTGATTTATTTAGCTTTCTCTTTTCAACTTTAGATTTGATTTTTAATTTATTCAGCTTTCCCTTTTCTCAAAATTTAAATTCTTTTTCTCAAATTAATCACTTTTTTTTAATGATTTAATGACAAATTAATTTATTTAATAAATATGCTAGGATATTTAATAAATAAATATGATTAAAATGATTTAATTTATAGATAATGTTAATATTCGAGATTTTAATTGATTTAGTGATTAAATAAAATCTACTGATCAAATCAGGTTGAATGAATGAACACAATTGTCTTTGGTTAGGACTTTGATGATTAGAGTTAAGCTAATCGAGATTAGGGTCTTATAGTTTAGAAGACAATGTTTTGGTGATTACACTAGGAGCTTGAAGAACTCCTTTTGGTCTTTCGCTTCCTTGTCACCTTTTTTTTGTCATACTGGAGCATACACAACATAGTAGAAGAGTTGTGCATAACCTTCAAAGGGAAGTTTAAAACACTATAAATCCTTTCATCCACCTCTGTCAAACTTTTTTTCAAATTGTCAACCTCCTCCCAAACTGATTCTTTCTTGCTACAATAACCATGCAACAGAGCCTTGACTTTTTATGCATGTTATTTAGAGGGTTTGGTACCATTTTATGCATTCATTCACTTGATATTTTGTGGTTTGTTGTGTTATTCCTTACAGGTTGTCAAACTTGTGGAGAAGGAGGATCAAGAATGAGATGTTTGATTATTTCCAAATGGAATAAATATTGGAGTTAGAGATCCATCATGGTGTAATGTCACTCAGAGATTATCATTGTGCCAAAGTTTTAATTTATATTTCATAGTTTTCGTCTAATTTTTGGTGAGGGTTTGCTAATAAATTGAGTGTAGTTCTGGATTTTCATTCTTAGATTTTACTAGCTTCTATGAATATTTTATGTTTTATTTTGTTTATTTACATTACCAAAACTCATATTTTATCATTTAGATCATATGTTATGATTTTGGTTAAGTTTTAGAATATATATTGTAGTTTTGCAATATTTGTCGACACCCCTTTGGGAGTATTTTGGGTAACTCTGTAATATGATTTTCATAAGTCTATTAGAATTCTAGAGGGTTTGGATTAACTATTATTTCATTCCCTAGAATGATATTTATAATGTAGTATATATTTTATATATTGGGGTGAAGTTTCATGAAATTGTATTGTTTGGAAGTGGTTGTCAAAACCATATTTTGTTTCTAGACTTGAAATAAAATTACATAATTTTTTTTGCTTTTTGTATTTCATGCTGATATTTTGATCAAACATTCATATCATAGTTTGGGTTAAGTTATTTGCATTCTAGGTGTGCTTATTCAATCAATTTATTTGTTAGTTTTTTATGCAATTTCAAAATTTGATATAGATTAATCTAAGGGGTTTAAAGAGGACTAAGAGCTGATATAAAATATTTTCAAGGGATATTACAGTGGTATTAGAGCTAAGATCTTGCAAGCCTGTAGGTTTTGAGTTTCTAATCATGGGAGGCTTCTATAGATTGATTTTTATTGGTTTGGAAAATGATATATTAGCTTCCAAAATATTAGGATGGTTTGATGAATATTTTTTTATATGTATAATTTCAAAGGAAGCCATCACTTTTTTAAATATAGAGAGATCGTTTCGAAATATTTTCCTAAAGGGGTGTTTTTAGAACTTTTGACAAGTACCTTTCAGAAGGCAAATTTGAAGTATCATTTGAAGATTACTTTATGACAATAAGGAAAGGAGTTAATATGGAAATTTCTATAATAATAAAAAAACAATTAAGAAAGGGTGAAATTGGAGTTACATGACATCTTAGAGGAAACTAAGGAGGCAAAACAAAAATAATGGACATGAAATTGAAAGGAAAACATATTTAATTATTTAGTATCATTATTTTTTAACAAATGGAGTCAGTGAATGCCAAGGAAATATTTTTGAAAGTAAGGGAGAAAGAAAAGAGATAGAGGAACCCAAAATTATGATGAATACACCAAAGATAAATTTATAAAATAAGACAACACAAGCATGGATAATGAAGACCCAGAACTTGAGGACAAAGAAAAAGGAATAAGGCAACCCCAAATCTCCCATGCACCATTGCACATATATGGGGTGTTGGAATAATGAAAGGGTGTGTACTGAGAGGGGAGGGGTGAATCAGTACCCTTAAAAACTTTTTCATTTTAAACCTTAGTACTCATTACTTGCATAACCGACCATTGTAGCTTTTCTACTTCATGAATGCAATATCATAGCATAAATTTAAATGCATGTAAACAAACATTGAAACATTCATGAAGCTTATTTACACATGACACAAGTATTTGATAATGCAAAAACCCTTGTTAGAAGGTAAAAACTGCGGTGGGGGATGAAACCCACAAAGCTTCACTATCTACAGAATGGAAGGTTCCTATTAGGGCTACAAGTTGTGATCACTTCTGATGTTCTTACCCTATTAGGAGTAACATGTCAGACTTGTGAATGCTACTTGATAAAGAGATTTTAGCAACACAATGTATGTGTGAACTTGGTTAAGAGATTTACATAAAGACTGTTAAGTCCACCTTGTGAAAGGATTTTGTTGTTTTCTACAATTGTTAGAGAGTAACAAAATATATGACTTGATTGATGCAATCTAAATTGCTGATTATAGATCCATTAAGTACACAGAATATAAATATCACCTATTGCAATGGATAATACCTCTATTCTACTCGGTAGCCTTGAATGTAGTTCTTCATAAACTGAATTCTTATTTATCTATCCTTGTACAGGAAACTCTTTATCTAATCCATAAATTTCCTTGGCAGCTATAATCATCTTGTTCTTGATTGATTATTACATCTATATATAAAATATTTTGACATAATTAGGTTTCACATTTTTCTTGAAAAACTCTAAGATCAAATGTTTACAACTTGACCTTGATCTCCTAGTATGCATGAATACAATCAGTTAATTAATTACATCCACAATTAACGCTTTTCTTGATCCACAAGAAATGGTTATCCAGATAAGAAAAAAGATATTTTAAAGATTAAAGTGCTTTATGATAAACCATAACTGATTGAATGTTTGAAGGTGTTAAGTTGATGATCACCAAGTTGCAGAAAGTTAATGCAAGACATTAAATCAATTAATGTATTGTATTGTCATTCATGTCAACTTGATATAATTTGATTGGTTATACATAGTGTCAAAGAATTCAAAGAACCAGAAAGATATAGGTTATGCTCTCAGTAATGCATAAAATTTTAGTATGCACCAAGTGACAACAAACACCGATGGTCAGTGCACCCCGAAGGATAGAGAACCTCGAGAGAAAAGTCACAGCGATACCCGAGCAAGAAACTCGAGCAAGCATTACTGATGAGAAAAATCATAATGTTACCCGATGGTTAGACAACCTCGACGGATAAACAACCCTCATGGATAGAGATGCTCGAGGACAACTGAAGTCCAGACCGAAGCTAACAAAGAGTTAAAAACTGAAAAGAATTGAAATTTAGAAATGACAAAAGACTTAGCTGGAAAGACTCCCCCTATGTGCATGCCTCAGTATGTAGATACAATGTATAAACATGTTTCCCCTTTTTTTGAAAGTAATGATAATGATGTAGAACTTACAACTTGTCAAAAATGTGTGAATGAGATTGCTGAATGTTTCAATGTTTGTTTACATGCATTTACATTTATGCTATGATATTGCATGCATAAAGTAGAAAAGCTATAATGGTTGGTTATGCAAGTAATGAGTAATAAGGTTTAAATTAAAAAAGTTTTTAAGGGTACCGATTCACCCCTCCGCTCTCACTACACACCCTTCCATTAACCTATTATAATAGATAATAACTTTGTTCTGCTTGGTAGCCTTGAATGTAGTTCTTCATAAAATGAATTCTTCTCTATCTTTCCTTGTGCATGAAACTCTCTGTCTGATCCATAGATGTCCTTGGCGGCTACAATCATCTCATTCTTGATTGATTATTACATCTATATATACAATATTTTGACCTAATTAGGTTTCATGTTTTTATTGAAAAACTCTAAGATAGAAGGTTTAAAACTTGACCTTTATCTCCTAGTTTGCATAAATACAATCATTTAATTAATTACATCCATAATTAACGCTTTTCTTGATCCAAAATAAATGGTTATCTAGCTAAGCAAAAATCTATTTTAAGGATTAAAGTGTTTTAGCTGACGTGTAGTTGAGATCCACTTTTTTCGGTGAAATATTGTCTCTCAGTGTAGATTGGTGCTCGGTGATGTCTCTATAGATTGGTGCTCGGTTGATATATTTCTTAGTGTTCAAAACATTTTGGTGATCACTGCACTCGGTGAATGTTGTTGCTTGGTGAGTGTTGTCTCTTGGTGATCATGATTGACCGACCAAAACTATCTGCTTGTATACTAATGACAACTTCTGATCCTTTATAGATTATCATGGGGATGTCCCAAAAGAGATCCAAATAAATGAGCATTCTTGTATTATAAAAATTTAAATAAACATTTCTTGTTAATGAATTTCACTTTTGAGGATATTTTTGCAAATCTTCCAAAAGTGTAAACTTCAGTGATACAAGATACTCATTCTCCCCAATTGTTATATATCTAATGGATAATTTTTTGGGAGGACTTGAAAATATTGATAATTCATATGGATCAACATGCTTACATATTTATAGTAGCATAATGGAAGCATGGTGATGTCTCTACAAAAATAAATTCCGAAGAGGAGGATGAACTCTTAGTTGGTAGACCAAGGTATGGAAATTAATTCCAATTTTTAGATATGTTTCCTCTTTCTATGAAAATGAAAATTTTTGTTCACTAATAAAAGAATTCAAAACATAGTGATAGAGTAATTTGAAAAATTTCCATATTAGAGGATGTGGGCTATTGGTTTCATTTTTCAAATTGTTCTAGCATATGGAATCACATGGAATTTGTTGAACATTCAAACCATTTTGCAATGAGAGAATATTTATGATACATATATCACTCATGGGGGTTAATTACAAATTTTGAATACCATATTGTTGGTGATGATGAAATGGAAGCAACCAACTTGGGATGTTTGATGCTAGATTATGGTAAGAAAAAGAGGAATATTTTCAATGATCATTATGTTGTGACTACTTATGCTATAAATTTTGGATATATAACTGCAATAAAGACATAATGATATAATGTTACAGGCCTCTACTATTATGAAGAAAATCCTTTTGTGTGATAAAAAATTCATGCAAAGACATCTATATCTTAGTTCAAAGAGCTGCAATGGTTATGCTTTTGAAAGGAAAATGTACGAGGATATTTGAAAAGCCTCTAGAGGTAATCAACACATGTTTTCCAATTTTTAATTTGGGTTATTGCATCTATTTGTAGAAGAATACAGTATTTTGGGAGAATCAAAGTGGGTATAAAGTTTTTTTTTTATTGATATTATACAAGTTCTGAAATTACATGATGAACATTATAGATCATATTTAAGTTTTTCATTACTTTTAAATCTGAAAAAGAGAATTTTCAAATATATGCTTGTAGGTTCATATTTAGAGTAGATAACCAAACATAATATTGGTTGAAAAAACTTTAAATTTATCACATATTATGAGTTGGTGTTATGCTAATCCCACTAATTCATTCATTTGCACGAAGCAGGTGAATTACAAGATCTTGACTTAGAGTTTGATTTTGCAATGCATGGAAAATCAGGTGAATTTATTTTTATTTTGTTGATGATGACAAAATTTAGACTTCCAATAAGGGTTGCAAAGATTCTTTTGAAATTTTTGATAGAGCTATTGATGAATATCAACAACAAGAGTTCCTTAATAAGACACATTTTTTGGATATTGGCATCACACTCTTGATTCAAGATTTTTGTGTTCGAAGCATGCTCAAAGAAATTTCTTAGGAGGGGTTGGAAGAAGATGGAAACATAACTAATTCTCTAAATGAAGATAATATTTCTGATTTATCTCATGGATATACTATAGTATTTGGTGCTACAAGAAAGAGAATTGTTTGATTTTCAATGAATGAATTTTAGGAAATTTGGCAATATAGAGTTCAAAGTTTGAAAGGAAATCTTAGCAAGGTATGATAAGAAGTTTAAAATCAGTATTTAACTCAAAATATTCAAGCATAGACCACTCCATGTTAGTAATTTGATGGGTTACAATGGATGGATGATCTTTTTGTTTTGGTATGATAAGTTTGATGAGCTACAAAAATGTGTATTTCAAAGGATGGTGATAGACAAATTTTTAGAAAGATTATTTCTTGGTACTTTATTTTATTCCATAGGGGACATGGTATTTCAATCATGGTTGAATTAGTTGATGATTCTTTGGTCACTAATATCTTAAATGGAAATGTGAAGAATGTGAAGTTTGTGTGAAAGGATGATTCTAGGGAGTACTTTATCTTTACCATTTGGGTTTTTAGAGTGACATATAATTATTTTTGTTGTTGTATGACCACTCTAACCCCATGTTACCATGTAGTTGCTTAAGTACATTTTCTACTTAAATTTAAGTGATTAAGTGTTCCCATGCAAATTTTAAAGTGTGAGAAAACAATAATTTAGACAATTTTGCTATTTTAGTGGAGTGACTACTACTTATGAATTGAAAATAAGATCTAGGAAAAAAGGGGGCTGGAAATAAGCAATGACTGCATATTTCCAAAAGCACCATGTGGATCCACAAATATTTTTTCCTCCCTTTTATAAGATTTTAGTTTTATTTCTTGTTGAAAATGTAGAATAACAGAGAGTGGGGATGAGTGAGTTATTCATAAATACATATAAAAACTTTTACTGAAACTGTAAGCACTTAAACAATTTTAAAAACTTATAATAGATATGAAAGAAAAAAAACCATCAACACAATCAACACCAAAATTTACGTGAAAACCCAGATTGGGAAAAAACATGGAGAAGTTAATTCTCATGAAAGTAAATACCGAATAGGATGACACCTCTTAAGATGATTTTTACAAGGGGCTCACTTCCGGTTTTCTCACTATGGATTGGATCACTACCAATTCGGCTCACTCCCTTAGACAAAAGATGTATTACAAAATGTATACTAACCAAATGTGAACTAATAGAATTGCATCTATCTATGCATGAAATAGTTCCAGTTGAAAGCATTGTAATTACCGATAGCAGAAATATGTTACACATCTTCGGATAGAAACTGTTGAACCTCCGTAAAAAAATATGTAAGAACTTCTCTCTTTACCACAAAAATTCCTCACTTAGCTTCCTATTGGAACTATAAAATTTGGCAAAGTATTTGTCAAAATTTCTTAACGATTGACACTAATATATTTTTCCTTTCTTAAATTATTTTTTATGTGTCGAGCAAGTGAAGTAAACAGTCAATTTGGAATAAAAATACATCAGGTCTAAGTTGGTCTTTTCTTATTGGTCTACACATTACATCGTGGCGGTCAGCTAAAGTCATATTTCCTTGTTATTATTTACTACTAGTTCGCGAGTCTTATTTGGTAAAAATTTTCATTTATGCAGACTATCAATATCCTTTAAACAGTCAGGCGCAAGGTCACAAGGTTAAGAAAAGTTAATGTTTAAGGGTTGCGGTATTGGGAAGAATTTAAGTCCTTTGTGTCACAGGTTCGCAAGAGGTTTTGTTAGTTACATCAAGCAGTTGTGATGTTGTGCTAGTATTAATGTTGAGTCTTCACGCAAGGTTACGGGTTGAAAGTCAATTAAACACTTTGTTGCAACCCTACACTAAGGTTAGTATGGTAGTTAAGTTAAGTTAAGTTAACTCTATTTCTGAACAAATTCAACATGGAAGAGATATTTTTGTTGAAGTTCATCTAAATAATGCAATTACATAATTTATTCTTTTTGGGCATCAATTTGACTCATACCTAGTTGAAGAGCAATATGAAGAGTCCTCACTTCAAGCTCAATAGGTAAAAATCCTTTCTTACCATAGACAAGCTCATATGGTTTAAGACTAGTGCTAGTCTTCCATGTCCTCAGAAAGGCCCATACTATTTCAGAAAGTCAATATGCCCAACTTTTCTTATAGACTACAACTATATTTGTAAAAAAAAATTCAAGATCCTGATTAGTTTCTTAAACTAATACATTGTCTTGAGGGTGAATTAGTCAAGATTTGGTGTATCTAATTTCATGTCAATGCACCAAAGAAAAAATAAGTTATGATGTGAATTAAGGTCCCTGATATATGAAAATTTATCATAGAATACCAAACCTGGAAAAACTCTCAGAATATAGAAGATCAACAACTTTAGTATCCCTTGCATGTGTTAGTTCTATAGCTTCCATCCATTTAGTCACATAATCAATGCAAACCAAGATATATTCTTTATTTTTGGATGAGATTAATTGGCCCCACAAAATCTAAACCCCATTTTGAAAACGGTTTTATCGATAGCTAAATGTGTAAGGGAATTTTACCACATTTCATGGGGTGGTCCATGCATTAACACTTTTCACAATGTTAGGCACACCTCTTGCAATATTTTTGGATTGTAGGCAATAGTATTGTATAGTAAGAATTTTGTTAGAAGTCCTCTAAGAAAAAAATGTCCTTCCATACGGTTCCAAATGACATTCCTAAAGTATGTCAAAGACATCTTCTTTAGGTACACATCAGCACATGACATTATTGATACTAGTTTGGGAAAGCATCCCATTGATCCATGTATATTCGTCAGTAAGACCAATGAGCTTCTGACATTCCCTTGGTGAAAAGAGAAGAGGAAATATACACATGACCAGATAGTTTACAATATCTTTAAAACCATGGAATTTTTACTAAGATAGAAAAGAGGTGTTCAGAAGGAAAATAATCATCAATTGGTATAGGTTCATCATGTTGTTCAAACTACATAAAAATTCTACAATCATATTTTGTCGACCAGGATTATCAAGTACAATTATGTCAAATTCTTATAATAACAATAACCATCTAATCACTCTTCTTATAACTACTAGTTTATTTATTAAAAATCTTATTGTGGAATACCCATGATGAACAAAGACCTTCTAACAGTTATATAATGGTGAAATATATTTACTGCATAGACCACAACCAAGAATTGTTTTTTAGTCATAGTATAATTTACGTCAACACTAGTGAAGTTATTACTAATATAATAAATGGAATAGAATAGTGAATATTCTTTTTTCCAGGGTACCGCACCCATTGAGTTATCTGAGGCATCAATGTGAATATGAAATGCCAATTCCTAATTTGGTCCTCATAAAATAGGTGTTAAATTAGATTCCCCTTTATTTCTTTGAAAGAATTCTAACACACATATGTCCATGAAAAAGAAGCATCCTTACATAGAAAAACAAAAAGCAATGAAAGAATTTTACTGAAATTTTGAATTAACCTTGTATAATGACCTACATATCCTAGGAAACTACAAACATCTTTTTGATTAGTTAGCACATGTAAATCCTAAATTATTGTACTTTTTGGGATCCTTTTCTATGCCTTTTGAAGAAATATAATGACCCAATACCATACCTTCAGTCATCAAGATATGGTACTTTTCATGGCTTAAAGATAGATTAGTTTAAATACATCGATTAAGTACCTTGTCAAGATTTTTTTCCGATCCTTCATAAGATTTCTCATAAATAGTAAAATCATACATGCATACCTTGACACAATCATGTAATAGATCAGCGAAGATACTTAAAACTGCCCTTTGGAAAGTATTTGGTGTGTTACACAATCCAAAGGGTAAAAAATTATAAGAAAATATCTTCCAATGATAAATGAATGTGATTTTTTTAATCCTCATGTGCTATACGGATCTGTTCGTACTTGTTGAATATGTCTGAAAAGGAAATGAACTTCTTTCATTCAAGGGTATCCAAAGCTTGGTCAATAAATGGTAATGGAAAATGATCATTTTTTAGCCTTGTTGAGGTCCCTATAATAAACACAAACACAAATTCTTCATTTACCATTCTTTTTAGGAAATACCACTAAAGGAAACCCACTAATTATAAAAAAATAGATATATAAATCCTAAATTTAATAGAATTTGTAATTCCTCCTTGATAATTTTACACAAAATTAGGTTTAATCTTCTTTGTGGTTGCCTTACACATCAACTACCATCTTCTATATAGATATGATGAGTACAAGTGGTCGGATATATATCCTATGCATGTCTTCATATTCCCATGCAAAAGTCTCTTTATGGGAACATGACATAGCAATTAAATCTTCAATTTGGGAGGTACTCAGATTGGGTTTAATATTGAGGGCATTTCTTAGAAATATTTCCATGGTTTGTGATTGTACAAGTCATTTTATGGAAAACATTTGGGTAGTGGCTAGTGAAGGGGTGATCCCACAATAGTGGGTTACACTTTTTTGGAGGAAGGAATTCACCCCGAAAAGTGCGACAGAGGAAAAAAAAAACTTACTTTCAATAGGAATAAGGATGAACTTTTGATCGCAAGTGAGTAACTTACGATCGAAAGTACATGTGTATATATACATGTGTGTATATATACATGTGTGTATATATATACATGTACATATACACATGTGTGTATATATGCAAATATATATATATATATATATATGCATGTATATATATGCATGTATAT
>MU223860.1:1321786-1358910 GCA_018584345.1 Thuja plicata | reverse complement strand
AATTTTCTCCATCAAACTTAGGGCTTTGTTTTCTGAAGTAAGACATCTGATCTACCTTAAGCTGTTAGGCTTCTTCTCCAAGGCACTTGGCTCTGATACCAATTGTTAGAATAGTCCCAAAGGATAATTGAGAGGGGGGGGTGAATCAGTTATTAGTAAATTTAATACTTTTACTTCCTTAACTTTGGATTACAACAAAGTAAATGCTTAATCAAATAACATAGTACACAACACACAATTTGATTACGGGGAAACCAAATGGTAAAAACCCCGATGGGAATTAACACCCACAGTGAACTATACTTGTTTATAGTAATCCCTGTTAGAAGATATCTCAACCCTATTAGGAGTTGTACTTTACAATGCAATAAGTATAGTGACCTGGTTAAGGATCAGACCCTGTTAGGAGTCTTTTACAAATAACCTTGTTAGGGGTGGTGGACTCACTATCCAAAAGATCACTGCTTGATGGTGAAGGAAACAACCTTCTGTATAACAGATATGCACTATATCTGATGATGAACTGTAGAGTAGACCTGCTGTCTTGATCAGTTCCAGTGTATTACAATCTTTCACTTCTTCTTCACATAGACTCTTGATGATTGAACCAACTCTGATAATCTGCTCTGTACATCTTTCTTCTCTTTTCGTATCATTCACACTTAGCGTGTCACATTTGACTTGCTATAAGTATCTTCCTCAAAGTATGAGATCATGGGACCTATAAGACAACCTTCATAGCATCCTTGTCGGCTCTACTAAGCACGCAAGCATTATTACAACCACGCAAGTATAAACTGAATAGACGTGACACTTACTAAGTCAGCCTCACCAATTTATATCTAACTTAGCAATCTTATTGAAACACGTTTGGTGCCTTTAGATTAATATCATCAACTCACAACTAATCATGAATATACACATGCATATATTGAATATAGGTGCAACTCAAAAAACACGTTATATACGTCGGCCCTAAACAGTTACACTTTCAGAACTGTAACTGCCAATAACAAAATTACATAACTTTACTAAAACATCATATCTGGGTCTACATGTATGAACATAACATCATAAACATGTCAATAACATGTATTTAACCATGCAAGTATTCATGTCATCATTTTGATAAGTACATACAAAATTGCTACTGTGTATTATATGTTGTCATCAATGACAAACATATAATCAATCAACTGCTCAGAATCAAATCTCTAACACTAATTAGGTCCTAATTGGATCTAATTAGGTCCTAAAGGGTCTAATTGGATCTAATTAATTGGGTAATAGGTATAATTAGGTCCTAATAACTTCTAATTGGATCTAATTGTGTCTAATTAGGTCCTAAAGGGTCTAATTAGATCTTATTAGGTCCTAAAGGGTCTAATTAGGTTATAAAGGATCTAATTAGGTCCTAAAGGGTCTAATTAGGGTATAAAGGGTCTAATTAGGTCATAATTGGATCTAATTAGGTCCTAAAGGGTCTAATTGGATGTAATTAGGTCCTAAAGGGTCTAATTGGGTCTAATTGTGTCTAATGTTGGAATTATATTGTGAATGATGTACTGAGAGGGGAGGGGTGAATCAGTACCTCTAAAATTTTTCTATGGTTAGCCCATTAACCCTTAGTCATCAATTTGTAAATAATCTTATCTAACTTTTCATCTTTCTTTATGTATATGCAATCATAACATAAGTTCTTTAATATGTAACCATACAAGAAACATTCATGAAAATAGATAACACATGACACAAGATATGATATCATAGAAAACTCTTGTTAGGAAGTAAAACTGCGGTGGGGATTGTTACCCACAAGACTTCACTATCTGCAGATAAGAAGGGGCTGGTAAAGGCTTACAATTGGTCACTTTTGATGACCTACCCTGTGAGGAGTATTACAGTGGATACCTGTTAAGATCTACTTCGTTTGAAGCTTTTGCAACACTGTTAAGTGTGCACTCTATTAAGAGATTTGTAAGGAACTGTTAAGTCCACCTTCTACAAAAGGATTTTAGATGTGATGCACTTGTTAGAATGCAACTACATAATTCTTTGATCTGATGAAGTATGCAATTTATAATTGCTGATAACAGATCCAATAACGCTTCCTATGTATGAGTAATCATCTTTTCCTGATTGAATAATACCTTTGTCTGCACGTCGGTAGCCTCTGTTTGTTCTTGATAACTGGTGTGATTTGTTTCTGAACTTTTCATGAATTATTACTTCTTCTCCTTAGATGCTCTTCGTGGCTATCAACAACAATGAATTCATAAATCACAATTGATTTAACATCTATTTATAGTCGATTTTAGCTCTATTCTTGATTCAGGCTTCGCAAGTTAACTCTAGATCCAAGGTTTACAACTTGACCATGATCTTTAGTTAGATATGTTTTAGATTCATTAGGATGCTTTAAAACATTTACATTATGCTTGCTTGACCCTCAAGTAATGATTTAAAACAAATTAAAACTCTATAAATAGAATTACAATGCTTTATCTGACGTGTAAAACTCAGATCAACTATTTGCGGGTTCTCTAACTGATTGTCGGTTCTGATGGTCGGGCTTCTCTGTCAGTCTGTCGGTTTTCTTTTCCATCGATATTCCTTTCTTGAACTATTCGTCAGGTATTCCCTTTCTGCTCCATCGGTGATGTTCTCAAAACTGTATCGTCGGTGATGATCTTTGTGTTATGTCATTGACCCGTCGGTGATGTCCTGTTTACTTTGTTGGTACAACACTTGTCAATGTTCTTCAGTCAATTCCATACTTAGCACTTTTACCTCGTGACATTTTCTTCTATTGGGTATGCTTGCTTTCCGCTGGTTATGCTTGTTGTCCACCGGTTATGCTTGTACCAATGATCTCTATCAATGTTTTTCACTAAGTGTACTAATGGCAAAACTTAATGTCATTAATCTCCCCCTTTGACATTAGTATCAAAAACATGATATGTGCAACATACTGAATGTATTAGTATTTACACATGTGTATAATTCTTCCTTAGTCATTTGAATGACCCCCCCCATGTATATGCTAGTAAGTGTAAGTATATATATATATTTCCTTTTGTATTTTTCTGCCATTTTTCTATATATTGTACATAACTATCTTTACATATATGTTCCTTCTGTACATACAATATACATTTCTATTCCTCCTTTTTTGATAATAAAGGCAAAGGTACTTACATCTTGTCAAAAAGGTGGGAATGTGAGGACTTGATCTCCTCCATCCTCTTTTCCCATTCATCCTTCAGCATTTCTAGAGCCATGCGCTCAAGTGATATCCTTCTGTGTATATCATAGATGTTGTCTACTACAGACAGCTCCGGGGTTGCAATTAAGTTTCTTGCTTCAGAAATATGCTTCTGTAGAATAGTAAGATTAGGTAAGATGTGTGCCTATAGTTCGGTAATCTCACCTCTTAATTGTGTTTCAGCATCCCATATTTCTTTCCTTAGCCTATTAGCTGCAATGACCTTGTCATGATGCACCTTGATATTGTCTGCATTTGAGGTTAGGCTTTGTGCACTCGCTGTGACATTAGAATCTATTTGTACTAACTTGTCACTATTTTCTTTTGTAAACTTTTCAAGTGTGCACATCTTTTGAACTAAGGTAATTGCCTCAGCAATCATTGGCTCTAATTGATCAGTTAGTTCAGAGAGCTTTACCTTGTTCACCGCCACTTCTTGGCTGATCTTATCAATTAACTTGTATTGATACTTTTTCTCGACTTGTTCTTCCATTGCTTGTTCTGCATCTACATTCTAGTTTGTGATTGCGTCGGTAAGAACAACTATTTACTCCTTATTTGTATCATTTTGTTCAAGTTTCACCTCAGGAACAAGTTGTTGGAGAATGTCTCTTGCCTTGTCAAGTGCCATTGTTTCCCTGTGTTCCTGTATCATTTTCTTCTGAATGGATTTCCTTTGGCATAGTACTGCAAACTCTTGAATTTTATTTGTAGCCAAAGTAGTAATATCCCAGTTTGGGACTTTAATTACTTCATCCATTGTGACAGCCAAAATATCTTTCTTCAATGCTTTCTTCTTGTTCTTCTTTGGCTGGGTGGTAGATAGATGTACTACCATTTGTAATCTTTGAGATTGGGTTGACTTGGTGGGTGAGGGTCAAGAAGATGAAGCACCCTGTTGTTTCTGTTTGGAGTCCATCGGCTGGTTTTGTGAAGATGTCTCCTCATTGGCCTTAGGTGTATCAACAGATATATTTTCTTTTTGTTTTGAGCTTTCATCCTGTTTGACTTCTCCACTCTTATCTTTTTCTTCATCCTTTCTCAATGTATCCTCAATTTTGTTATCTTCTTCTTTGTTTTGTTCATTAGACACTTCTTGCTGAGTGTCGGTTGCAACTTTAATTTCTATATCTGTATCCTTTTGAGTGTTGGATGCATATTTGTTTTCATCAGTACCCATATCCTTGGGTATATCATCATCTTTCTTAGATGATTTGTCCTGACTTGATTGAATATCAATAGCATTGACCAATATATTCATGTTTTTCGGTGTATTGACTATTGCAGTGTCAATAGTTGAATCTTGTCCGTCGGTATTGCCCTGTGCAATATTTATGTCTTCATCTTTTTTTACTTCTACTGCAGGGTCTTTTCCTGTAGTTTCATTGATAATGTTGTCTAACCATCATTCATCATTTATATCATCAACTAAGTTACCTTTTATTGTTAACTCTTCTTTGGTAACTTCTTCATCTTCTAAACTGATGTGAATTTGACTTGCTGGTATTTGATTTTCCTTGGTTGTGTTAGGCCATGTTTCATCTGCAATATCAACCTATTTTTGGCCGATTATTTGAACTTCTTCACTATCTAACTCAATTGTTGAGTTATCTCACTGAGTGAAGGTTTCCTTCTCATAACTGCTTTCCTTAGCAAGATTGAGTATCTTTCTCCATTTATCACGATCTTCTTATTCAAGCTCTATAAACTTCCCTTCAAGAAACTTGTAAGCTCTCATTTTGGGTGAGAAATTTTTCCCATATTTCTCCATGATTTCATTTATTTCTTCCCTTTTTGATTCAGAAGGCATAAGAGTAACAAGTAATCTATCTCTTATCCGTTTCTCCTCATGGAGTGCAAATGTGTACCTAGAAGATAATCTAATTAACAGTTCTTGTGGTACATCACATGTAGTGAATTGGAGTGGGACATAATAGTGTCTGCACATTTTAGCTATAATTGCATCTTCAATTTTATTCTGTTCTACAGAATCCCATTTCAACCATTTCTTAATCTTAGGATGTGCAATAGATGAGGCTTCTGAAATGTACGTACATATTTCATCAATGTTTTCAGGAGTTGATGTTACCTTTGCTGTTTCCTTTGCCTGTATAATTGCAGTGTCAAGCTCATCCATAGCTGAGTCCTCTATATCCTCATTTGTCTAAAAAAATTTCCTCCTTTTGGTAGGTTTCCCAACTGGTTGTTTTCCCATTGATTTGTCAGGTTTCCTTTTATACACCTTTCCTTTTACCATGGGAGAAGGAGTTGCATCCTTTGCTGTCTGACTCCTCGTTCTTGACTTCTTAGGTGGAGGAGGAGGTGGTGAATTAGACTGTTCTTCCTCTGATTCATTTTCCTCCACTGTATCACCAATGGGTAGCTCATCCTTGGTGATTTTCTCCTTACCCTCTTGTTCCTCTTCACCTTCAAAAGATACATTCAATTTCTTTTTCAGTTTCTTCACCATTCTGCTTGACTATTTTACAGCTTTCTTGATAACAAGATTTGTTTTCATCTTTTGTTTGGTCTCTTCATAGGTGCCAAATCTTTGTTGCTTGTTGTCCACTGGTTCATTCAGTAGTACCTTAATGCACTCATTGGATTGTCCTATTTTGATTTCATATTCTAACCGTGAAAGCCATGACTTCCTAGGTACTACTACTTGGATATATGTGAAATTAGTATCTACCATGAAACATATATTTTCTCTGTGTTCCTCTATCAGATTTTTAGGAATCTTTGTTCTAGTTTGCAACATTTCCTTAATGGTTTTGAAATACTCATGCATTACATTATCAAATTTTGTTCCTAGTGATTCTATGAATTCACCTATCTGAATGGTTATAGTTCTGCTTGTGTCCCATACAACTTTTCCTATTGAAGGAAAGTATTCTTCAAAGTAAAAGAATATGCACATTATGAGGGAACCAAACTTACAAGTGTTTGTTCTTAAAGATCTTATAGTGCACATGTTCTCCTCCAGTTGATGTAACATGATCTATGTAAGATCCATCTTCTTTCCTTGTTTGATGATGTTTTATGATGTGCTCATAGCAGTTCTTGATATGCTATTCATTTTTATTTCCTGGAAGATTTAATATCCAACAACACATGCTCCAAACTTCATCTCTACGTCAGTAATGGTGTTGACCTTGAGTGCTCTTTTGGCTGATTTAGCACCAGACAGTTTTTCCACTTCCGCCAGGGATGGGTTCTTGTGAGCTTATGGTTTATCAGTCGTAGGATAACCATTAACTGCATGAATAAAATACTTTTTTATTGGTTTTGGCTTATTAAGCCATAGAGTCTTGTTGTGCATTCTACTGAGAACAATCTTTATCCATTATGTTTTGAAAACTTTGGTAAAATGTAGTGCATTCGTGAGTCCTTTCACTTCCAGATGTTTGTGCTCATCTTTGAGTTTTCTAGCTTCAACACATAGTTCCCTATAGGCATTATCTAGGTCTAGATCTCCTATTACAGAGATCTTGCATTGTATATAGGACCTTACATCCTCTACCAGCAAAAACCTAGGTTGGATTCTGGAGAATGCTCCAGAATCGTCAGGTTGTGATGCTATTTCTGGGTACAGCTCGTATTTGGGTTCAGCACAAGAACCTCTGCTGACAAGTTTGAACATTTTCTTCTTATCTTCCTTAATCTTTTCAACTCTAGAAGTTGATGCCATCGTGTTGCAGAAATTTAGGGCTTTTCACAAATAAAATAGTGCGGTCGGTGAATGTGGTTACTTACTGAATCTCTATGATTGCTTGTGAATCCTCTGATTAGTGTTGAGTCTTTGTTGAGGTCGCTCTTCAATTTTCTCTGAAATCGCTCTGCTCTGCTCAAAAATCACGGGTGCAAAAATGAGTTCACCCGTCGGGCTTTCATAACTTTTGTGCCCTAAGTTTTCATTAATGCTCACCAACTCATTGGTATATAAAGACTAAATTTGTCAGTAGAGGCATTCATAACAGCTTTGGTGTCTGTGAAAAGCATCGGGGTTGCTAGTAGGTTTGGTGACTTCACCGATGATGGTCGGTAAAGTGGTGAAGACAACTTTCATTGCCTCAAGGTTCACCGATGTCCGTCGGTTTAGACTTAGCAACTTGGCATTTGTGTAATGACCGATATATTCTGGTAAGTAGTGCTAACTTTTCTGTGTGTGTTCACCCATGCAAATTGTACCCAATAACCGATGGTTAATTTTAAACAGTTTAGCAAATAACAATATATTGCATCTTTATTCATGCTACTATTAGAATATGAACTATTGTAATGGAACTTTTGCATAATATAAATTGTCATAATGCAGTTCCATACTTGTGCATTTTAGTTGGATGTAGTGATGTCACCAGATCCATTGGATGGGGTGTCATCATTTGTATTGCTTGTTCCAGCACCTTTAGTGTTTGTGGCTTTTACCCACATCTTGTTTCTCATTCTCTTGATGTCATCAATGGTATTTCCATTGGGATGAGTACTTGTATCTGTCAGTCAGTTTTTGCAATATTTTATCACATGTCCAACCTTATGACAATGCAAACATGCCATACATGGATTGGTCCAACCTCTTGACCTTCTGGTCCATTTTCTCATACAGTTGGCAGCAATATGACCATACCTTCCACATGTTGTGCAGTTTAACCATGTTATATAGTCCCAAACATATGAGTTACCTACTCTTGTTGGTTTGTAGCTATTGTCAGTTTTTTTTGGTGTCCAGGCCTTGTTGTTATTTTTCCAGCACTCCTCATGTGTATGCACATTCATATTACAGGTAGGACAGTACTTGTCCATGTAGGTTTTCCTTTTTGGATTTGTCACTTTGGATTTGCATTCATGTGCCTTGTGTCCTTTCTTTTGACATTTATAATAATTACCAATGAAAGTAGATTGTGCTTGAGGAATACTTTTCATTTTGCTTCTACAAATGTTTGAGGTGTGGTCGGGTTTTCCACAGTGATTGCATGACAAATTCTTGGATCTTGGGGTTGTGAAAGAATTCCTTTGATCTGGTTGATTAGAATATTCACCATTCTTGTTGTACCCTAATCCTATGTAGTTGTTGACTTTTCTCTGTCCATCAAGAAAATCATCCATCCTTTTGTTTCTATCTTCAGCTTTCTTGATCAATTTGTTGTGTTTTTTCTAGAATTTGATTTCATGCTTCAATTTTTCATTCTATTCTCTTAGCTCACCAATAGACTGTATTCTTTCAATGAGTTCTATATTTAGTCTTTTTTCCTCTTGAATCGTAAGAATAATCTGATTGGTAATCTCATGGTGATGCTCAATAAGTCTTTGAATCTCTGATTCTTTCTCTTGCAGCTTCTCTGTTATTTTCCTCCTATCATCAATGGCTAGTGTTCTTTCATTTTCAGCTTTTCTTGCATCATTCATGACATCAATCATTTTTACCATTTGAGTCTCTTCACCAGTTTGCAATATCTTGATTTTCTCTGTCAGATGTAGATCGACTTCTTATAGACTTGTGATCTCTTCTACTGATGTTTCTAAAGTTTTTCTTGATGTTAATTATGTTGTATCAAAGTAATCTTGTATTTTTGATTCTTTGTAGTCCTTCTCATTCAGCCTAGTTGCCATAATCTTTCTTTCATCAAGAAGTTTTCTCAATTTGATTCTTGCCTCTTTATACTGCTCATAGTTTATTTGCATCTGTAATTGCTCATTCTCAATAGTCATGTCCAGTCTGTACTTTTCCATTGGTCCAATCTTTTCTCTTAAGTTTTTAAAATTTTCAAGAAAGAAACCTGGCTCTGATACCAATTGTTGGAATTATATTGTGAATGATGTACTGAGAGGGGAGGGGTGAATCAGTACCTCTAAAAAATTTTTGTGGTTAGCCCATTAACCCTTACTCATCAGTTTGTAAATTATCTTATCTAACTGTTCATCTTTCTTAATGTATATGTAATCATAACATAAGTTCTTTAATATGTAACCATTACAAGAAACATTCATGAAATAGATAACACATGACCCAAGATATGATATTGTAGAAAACTCCTGTTAGGAAGTAAAAAATGTGGTGGGGATTGTTACCCACAAGAATTCACTATCTATAGATAAGAAGGGGCCAGTTAAGGCTTATAATTGGTCACTTTTGATGACCTACCCTGTTAGGAGTATTACAGTGGATACCTGTTAAGATCTACTTCATTTGAAGCTTTTGCAACACTGTTAAGTGTGCACTCTGTTAAGAGATTTGTAAAGAACTGTTAAGTCCACCTTCTATAAAAGGATTTTAGATGTGATGCACTTGTTAGAATGTAACTACATAAGTCTTTGATCTGATGATGTATGCAATCTATAATTGCTGATAACAGATCCAATAAGGCTTCCTATGTATGAGTAATCATCTTTTCATGATTGAATAATACCTTTGTCTGCACGTCGGTAGCCTCTGTGTGTTCTTGATAACTGGTGTGATCTATTTCTGAAATTTGCATGAATTCTACCTTTTGCTCCTTAGATGCTCTTCGTGGCTATCAACAACAATGAATTCATAATTTAGAATTGATTGAACATCTATTTATACTAGATTTTAGCTCTATTCTTGATTCATGCTTCTCAAGTTAACTCTATATCCAAGGTTTACAACTTGGCCTTGATCTTTAGTTAGATATGTTTTAGATCCGTTAGGATGCTTTAAAACATTTACATTATGCTTGCTTGACCCTCAAGTAATGATTTAAAACAAATTAAAACTCTATAAATAGAATTACAATGCTTTATCTGACGTGTAAAACTTAGATCTACTATTTGTGTGTTCTCCAATTGACTGTCCGTTCTGATGGTCGGGCTTCTCTATCAGTCTGTTGGTTTTCTTCTCCGTCGGTGTTCCTTTCTTGAACTATTCATCGGGTATGCCTTTTCTTCTCCGTCGGTGATGTTCTCAAAACTATATCGTCGGTGATGATCTTTGTGTTATGTCATTGACCCATTGGTGATGTCCTATTTACTTCATCGGTACAACACTTGTCAGTGTTTGTCGGTCAATTCCATACTTAGCACTTTTACCTCGTGACATTTTTTTCTGTCGGGTATGCTTGTTGTTTGTCGGTTATGCTTGCTGTCTGCTGGCTATGCTTGTACTGATGATCTCTGTCAATGTTTTCCACTAAGTGTACTAATGGCAAAACTTAATGTCATCATCTAATTGGTCCTAAAGGGTCTAATTGGATCTAATTATGTCCTAAAGGGTCTAATTAGGTTATAAAGGGTCTAATTAGGTCCTAATTGCATCTAATTAGGTCCTAATAGGTCTAATTGGATCTAATTAGGCCCTAAAGGGTCTAATTGGATCTAATTAGGTCCTAATGGGTCTGATTAGATCTAATTAGGTCCTAAAGGGTCTAATTGGATCTAATTATCTCTAATTGTGTCTAATTAGGTCCTAAAGGGTCTTATTGGATCTAATTGGGTCAGGTAAAGGGTCTAGTTGGATCTAATTAGGTCCTAAAGGGTATAATTGGATCTAAGTGGGTCCTAATAGGTACAATAAGGTCTAATAGGTATAACCAAGGGTCTAATTGGGTCTAAGTAGGTCTAATGGGGTCTTAAGAGGTCATATAACCTATCAGAGGTCCTGATAGGTCTAATTAGGTCCTAAAGGGTATAATTGGATCTAATTAGGTCCTAATACCTTCTATTTGGATATAATTAGGTCCTAAAGGGTCTAATTAGATCTAAGCGGTTCCTATTGCTAATATTAGGAACTAGTAGGTCTATTACTCATATTAGGTATTAATTAGTCATTATAAAGGTCTAATTAGGTCTTAAATTATTTATGCACTAATTAGTCTTGAGTATTTGGTCTTAAGGGGTACTCTTACATCTTATTACTAAATAACAAATTACTTCATAATTCAGTTCCTATTAGTTTATGACTATTACAAGCACACATATTAGGTCTTAATATAGGTCCTAGTAGATATCTAATTAGGTCTTAGGGATAATTAGGTCATAATTAGGTCTAATTAGGTCTTAGGTGTAATTATGTCCTAATCTAGGTCTAATTAGGTAGGTTTTCTAGGGTTTAGGGTTTAGGGTCTTAGGTCTAATTAGGTAGGGTTTAGGGTCTTAGGTATAATTATGTCCTAATAGGTCTAATTAGGTCTTCTTTATCAAATTAGGTCTAAATAGGTATTGCAATATCATGCTTACATGTTTCATTAAGACAAGTCATAACCATCAACTTAAAATATGGACAGAGAGAGAGATAAATAGATATAGACATGTACCTTATTTCTTATGATAATATCTTTCCCGAGCTTCTTCACGTAGTCTTTTTTCAATCTCTTCTAAATAATGTCATGTACTCTTATTTATCCTTCTCTTTTTAGTTCCCATCACAAGTTGCAAAATTGTTCCACTAAATTTTGACAAAATTAAAAAAATTTCAATTACAAAAGTCTTCCTTTTCCAAAATGTGAATTATTTTGCAACTTTCAAATTAATAAGATGATGAAAACATATATTTATTTATATGTAATCGTTCTAAACCCGAAATGACACCAAATAGGCCGACATAGGTTTCTATCGAAAGTACTTTGGTAAATGGTTAACAAATGCCAAATCATGAAATTACTTCGATAGAAAGTAGTTTCAATTGAAACTAAATAGTTTCAATGGAAACTAATTTCTATCGAAAGGAGTTTCTATCGAACGTCCCTGGTTATAGGCCATATGAAAAGGTTGACAGAAATTTGTAGTTTTCATGGCTTCATGGCTCAAGCTTAGGGCTCAAATGGAAGAATAAGGAGACGTCCTTTTCCATCGCATAGGTACTCTGAACGAGCTTTCTAATGAATATAGATTTGACATTTTTTGAGTTAATTTGGTCTATGCTTTTTGACATGCATCAAATGTAGGTTTTTATCGAATATAAACCTCCAAGTTTGACGTTCAATGAAAAATTGTAGAAAAGAGAAAAAAAGTGAAAAATAACAGTGCCCTCCGGCTTCAAGTCTACTTTCTATAAAAAAAAAAATTAATTTCGATAAATACACAATAAGTTATAAGCTATGCAGTCAAGGTATGTCAAAATTACGGTTTACTCTACTTCAAACGTTCATAAAATATGCAATAATCATGATAAAATACTCAAACCAATTGCATGCCTTTCGTATGGATGTTACAAAACCAAATTCAAAAGAATCTCATTGATATCTATTTTAGAAAAAAATTTATGCTCTATGAAGTCAATGTAACTTTTTGAAAATGACGTTTTCAGCAACATAGCAGTTTTCGTGGGAGAAAAAAAAACCATTCAAATCAATTGAAAAAAACAAATAAATATATATTTAGAATCTAGACAGAAAAGCCTAAAAGACTCTAGTTTACTTCATCTTCCAATTTCAAACAGTTTAACAAAAATATGCATCTGAATTTGAAATATTTTTTCAAAATGTAGACTTCAATGTCCGTTTAGGCAAAAAAGTGTTACCCACTATTGTGGGTTCACCCGAAGAATAAAAATTTTTAGAAATTGAAAATTGTAACTATATATATAGTTATGTGTAAACATTTGGTGTGATGTAATAAAGTGCTAAAAAGAACATATATCATTTATTGAGGGAAATTTCCCAAATGGCAGGCAGTCATTATTTAAGGAAGAGGCCATAATTTCTAAAACACTATTAAGAGAATAAAATTTTTTAGTTCTTCCAAATCACTATCAACCCATAGAGGATATTCTATTTCTATCAAGGGTTGTGATAGTAGATACAATGCTAATTATCTTGTTTTCTCACCATTGGAGATTACCATGTTCCCACACCTATAATTAATAAAGTAGGAACTATAGGTAGCCATGTTCTTCCAAAAATTAAGGGGCATCCACCTAACTTAATTTTGGGCCATAAAATCATAAATCAATAGGATATTCCTAATAATCAATAGAAATAATGATATCCTAAATCATACCTTTAGGCTTACAAGGTAATGATCTTCTATTTGTAGAATTGATGGATTTGGTCTCAATCCTTGCAAAGCTAACTTTTATTTGGTTCAATTTGTCAATACATGTATAGTTGCTCCTAAAGATACAAGTGTATTTGGAATTTAACTATGTTACCAATATGTACCTTAATCATTAGACTTCTAGGATCTTTGTATTTACAAAATAGAGATTCTTACCAACACCAAGTCTACAATTTTTCCAATGACTTGGACTTTCTTGGGGTCTTTTTTTTTTTAAATAGATAATTCCTTGATTGCTTTATGTTAGAAAGGAACATCTTGAATTTTTTGCAATATAGGAATTTTAATGTTAACATTTCTTAGTTCACTCATGAAGTCAAAAGTAGGTTGAGATATTACTAGTTTTTGTAGTTGTTCTTGAAACTATTAAAAATTGGGGTCTTTGGTGGTTCTTCTATGATATCCTCTCAGGAATCATCAACCTCTATAATAGTTGGCCCTTGAAGATTATTTCTGGAGCTTAGTTTTACACCTTCAATCTCTTGTGTATTAATAGGATAAGTTGGATGTTATACCACCTCATTATTATAAATGGGTTAAGTCATCTTATTATTTCGATTAGGTAATGAATTGAGAAGGCAAGCATGGGTGTCCCTTTTGGTGACTGGGTAGAATGAGACCATTGAGTAGATGTTAGTAGAATGGGTGAAAATTATTATTGTGGCTATTGATAGGGATTTATTATAGGTGGTGGTGGATATAATAGATAGGAAGGATATTATGGATGAGATGGAAGTGATGTACGCCATGCTTTCCATTGTTGTGGAGCATGTAAACATTTTTGTGACCACTAGGGGTAATTTGGAAGTTGTTTGTGAGCTTTCATACCATCTAGTTTGATTTGGAAAAACCTTTTTCTAATTGGAGGGTGTGAAAATAATTCATCATTATAGGAGGCATTGTTGGTGGTGGTCAAAGTCTCTATTGAGCCATATAGTACACTAGTTCCTCAGAATACCCAATTTCAGTCATGTCTAGAGGAAGAGGTTTTAAAGTGGCGCTTCTACTATCTTCTTCCAAGAAATAAATTTTAGTTTATTGTAAAGTCATTATTAACTACTATGTTTGTTCCTATAGAGAGGGAAAAAGATGTCCTAGGTGTTTTCAACTTCCTCGTTCCTACGAGTATATAATGTACCTAGATTTGTTTACCTGTATAGCTTAAGAGGTTAGATTTCAATCATGAAGCACCATACCTAACTCTCGTCTTGATATACCTAAGAAAATCCCATGAGAAGCATGATTTTTGGAATAACATCTTGTTGAATGATGTGACCTTTAATAAAATCTTTAATTATTATAAATTTAATCAAAATTAAGTTTTGAAATATCACCTACACTAATTAAATTTAGAGCATCCATACTTTCATCTATAATGCCAGTAATATTTTAATGGTATCATAAGTTAATATTACTTGCCTTGATCACTGTAAACTAAATACAAAGTGATCAAGGAAGTCTTCCAAAGACTCATCTTCCTTTTTGCATCAAACGAAAAAAATCTCATCTCAAACCTCATTTTTTCTTGCAATAATCTTGATACTTCCTTGTAAATTGTTCCTTCATTTTATTCTATATGGTGATAGATTGAGGAGAAAGACTCACAAACCATCTCAATGCTACATCATTCAATGCAAATAGAAAGAGTTTGAGCTTATCTGCATCATTTTTGTAGTCATAGTTGTGACACAAAACATTAAACTCAAATAAAAATATGTTAGGGTCTTCTAAGGAAAGACCATGAAAAATAGGCAAAGAATAATGATGTATCATTTTCGTTAGGGCATCACTTTTGGGATAAGTAATAGGAACTCAAAAGTGATGGGATTTTTATATATTAAGGCTTGTTCACACTCATTATCATGGTTATTATGGTTATTTCCATTTTTTCCTCCATTGTTGCTAGACATGATGTCCTCAAATGCCCAAGGAGTCCAAACAATAAAAAAATAAATTTTCAATAGGCTTACCACTAAATAAAAGAATCCACAAATTGTTTGGAAATTTCTAAACTACTAGTGGTAAAAGACTCTTGTGGAAACTTAGGTAATAAATGGGATATACTAGTGGGAGATCCGAGAAGGGAAATTTCTATGACACATTTTTCCAAATTGGGCTCAACTACTTCCTTTCTAAATATTGGTTTTTTGTTTGTTTTTTATTTTACTTATTTTGAGCTACTTGTTGCTTCTTTCTTCACAAATCTTCCTTTACCATCTCTACTATGATTCATGCATTTATATGATCTACAACATCACAAACCAAGGTTGATCACCTAGGTAAGGTCAACAATTCCATGAACTTTCACCTTGGCAAATTGGTCCTAACTTAATTTATTGCAATTTTAGGCCTTTAACACCTCTCCTTGGTAACGATGACAAAAAATGATGGACAAAAATGTGGATTATAATTATTGGGTTAAAAGTATCATTGTAAGTGGCTTAAATTAATCTTTTGGAGTCACGTAATCACTTCTTAAGCACACAAAAGGTGTTGTGGCTATGTATCAAAGCACTGAAGATAACAAATTAAGTGCCGATGAAATGCATTCTATGAAAAAAATACATAAATCTAAACACTAAAGAAACACTCTCAAACTGCACTCTTAAAACAAATCCTTGAAAACACCTTTAAACCAAATAACTTAAACAAATTATTATAAGATGATTAAGGCTTATCACACTTGAATCAAATACAAAATGTTGATTGAATATGCTTAAAAATTGTTCGAGATGAAATAGCCCTTGAGATTACACCAGTTTATGTCGAAAAAATTCTAGTGATAAGACCTGCTAAATTAGGTGACAAGAATTGTGGTATTGGTGATAGAAATTGTGTAATGTGTCTCAACTCGTAGAAAATGCAATTGTTGATTTTGAATACTATTTCAAGAATAAACAAATGTGATAAACCAACTCAAATATTGAATACACACAAATTATACTCACAAATAAAGAGCATGAGAGAAAATTCAACTGATGGTTGAGGAGTGGGCCTTCCCTCCTAGTTGGCTAATTCAAGAAATGATTAACAAGTGATCATGCTCAACTTAGATAATATTACAGACACATATTGTTGAATACAAAAAGTCACCATTATCTTATACAAAAGGGAACTTATATAGTCTTTTACATTAAATCAAACTATCTAAATATTATGTCACACTTATATCCCACAAAACTGTGTACCACTTTTTGGCCAACTTTGACACTGAAATGAACATTTTGAAAAAAAACTTTGCTTTCAGACATCTATTGTCGTAAAACCATTAAGAATTTGAAGATGATGTAAACTAGTGAATTTTAGCATTTTGTTTTTAGTTTATAAATATGTTTTTTTTAAAAAAATTGGAATTTATTTGAATCCATTTTTCCTTCTCCTTCAAAAATTATTTTTGTGAAAAATCAAGATTTTTCAGGAGTGACACTCACTTTGATCAACATAACTTTTTTTAAAAAACTGATAAGAACATTATTATTTTGAATTTAGGTTTGTAACACAAATATCTAGAGAATACATTTGGTTTCATTCAATTTGGTTGAATATTTAATAGTTTATTGAGTTATGAAGTGACATTAATTATAATTTGGACATAGGTTCACTTTGATCGCTCTAAGTCTATCTCTATATATTGAAATTCATTTATTCTTTTTTTTGATAGAAAGGTAACATAAATACCTATTTCTTAGATATTTTTCATAATTTTTTCCCCCTAATTTACTAGTTTTCCAGAAGCGTCGAACATAGAAGTCGCTAAATGGTCAGACAACCTATGTTTAGTAAAAATTAAAAAGAAAAGTCTTAATAAACTCAATATATATATAACTCATAATCATTGGAAAGATTTATCAGAGTACTATCATCCTCTATTTGGGTTTTTCAAATGAATTTATTTGATGCCACACAAAGTTAATGTCAAAGTGATTTTTTGTCAGCATTTTGATGGGTTCAAAGGAGACTCGATTGTAGGTGTGAGTGAGGAGTAGAGGGATTATACCAAAGGGATTTTGATGCAAGAAGCTTTTATCTAGCCATTTTGAATTTAATCCTTCAAATGGGACCTCGAAAGCCTTAAATGATCATATTTTCTTAAAAATGTGCAATTTCAGCAAAAATAGGATGTTCAAAAAAGTGGGACACACTATTGTGGGACCACCCTAGTACATGTGGTCTTAGAGTTTAACAAAAAAAAAAGACATCTGAATTAGTTCAAGAAAGAATGAAGTGGCTTATGGCCATTCTTTCAAAATTCTAAGAAATGATTTATTATTATGTAAAAGACATCAAATACATAATCTTTGTCAATCTTCATGGACGGTCTTCATCTTCTTCCTCATGATCATAGGAACCCTATATTTTGCTTATAATTCAGAAACATTAGTATTAAGTAATTGGTTATTCATTAAGAAATATTATATCATTTAATTTATGATAATTCCTATAATTCTATCAAATTACTATGACAATTTAGGGAAAACATTAAAACATGGGCTAGGATTTAATGATAAAACAGGACAAATATTTAACCCATAAATGTTTTTTGAACTTTGTAAGAAACGACAAATCTAATGGAACTATGTGATAAAGTGGGTTTGGATGAAGGTGCTAATACAACAGGTGGGTGCTTCTCGTCTGACAAATCTAATGGAATGAAATGACAAAAGAATTTTTCCTAGTTTTTCATACGAGCCCTCTCCGCAGCTTGTACAACAAACTGGGACCCTACAACCAAAAATGTTGAAAACTTGCAAAAATTGATGAAAAACATAAAAAATTCAATGCGAAGGCAAAGATAATCATTCACTTACGTGAGGCGGGTAGTCCTGTGGCCATCCGTACCTCCGTATGTGCTGAAAATGATGATCTGCTACTGGCACCACCATTTTCACTCAGAGAAGGCTTCTAGATTTTAAACTTGGATGGTGAAAATGACTTGAAAATGACCCCTCCGAGCCTTATATCGGTTTTGACCTAATTTTTGAAAGTGCTCCGATAGATGTGAAAATTGTACCCTTGACTAATTGGATAGCTCTGAATCCATTTTTGGGACCGAAATCAAAACTTGACGACACTTGATAGTCCAAACGTAGATTAACCTATTTTCTCAAATGTAGTTGATAGTTGACGCTTTCCTCACAAGATTCTACTTTGAGATTAATCCTACTTGATTCTATCCAGCTTCAATCTAAATAGTCAACCTTAGTCAACCCTTGGTCAAACTTGGTCAACAAAACCTAAAATCAAGCTCGTACCTCATTCCCTTAATGCTTTTTCAATCTATCAGGCTTGCGGCTCTCCCCTCCTTTCAATTTATCTCCCGAGAGGGCAGTAACATTATATCAACAATCTGAATCACATCAAAAAGTTTAATCTCTAGGTGCTTCAAGCCCTGACCTAAATCAAGATCAATCAAGTGATTTTCATCATTGCACATCAAGTAATCTGAATCTCTAGGGGCATATCAGGTTCATCACACCATATCAATATGATAACCTCTCTCAATCAGGTAATTGGTTTCATCAGGACCCATATCAAGTCAATTATCTGAAGCAATCAATCGAATGACAATCAGTCTCATCACACCATATTAGGTTGATTCGGCATTCAAACTAATCCAAAATAGAAAAATATGTTTGGAGGAAGACACTCAGTTTCATCGCTTCACATCAAGTTGAATGCTCAAACTATTTTATCAGACTTCTCTTGATCAAGCCCGAAGCTGATATTTCTCAGGTCTCTCTATCAGTCTTCGTTCAATCAAACCCAGAGCTGATATTTTTGGATCCCCCTATATCAACCTTTGGTCAATCAAGTTCAGAGCTAATATCTTCGAAACTCAATCAATCCTCGTTCAATCAAGTTCGGAATTGGTTCCGATCAATGGGATAGTTTCATCACTTCATATCAAGCTATTTCCTGATCCAATCAAACATCAGATGTTCTTTGAATCAACATGGTGCTCGCACATCAATTCAAACAGGGGCAAATGTAATCACGTAAAATTGGTCTGGGAAACCTATAGCCCCTATTTCTGATTAATTGGACTTAATAAATCTTAAATCAAAGACATTCATAAGCTCGACCCTAAACCCTAATTATGAGAGTATTTAATCAAATTTGCTTACATAATTTTAATCCTAACTTGTTGAATCAAATCATCAATCATCAATATTTAATTTGCATAAAACATTGGGATAAATCAAAAAGTCGTAAAGTCCCTTTTAAATCAAAAGAACCCATTCACACATGTGTGAACACATTGAAAATCTAATAAAACAAATAAAAATGGAAATACCAATTTTGTCTTAATATCCACAAGGTTGACCCACCAAATCAGTCTGATCAAGCTCAAATGGATTGAGGAAATGTCCATCTCCACCATTGCTCATTTCCTTTTGCCTCTTAATCTCAACTGTCCATCTCTTGGAATTTCTTAGAAAAGGGATAGCTCCCTTGCTCAACATAAAAAAAAAGATTTGGAGTAGAATTATAATGGTATTTCATTCTAGCATTTTATATTCTTAGCTCTTGATCTCATAGTATTTTACTTGCAATTATGCATTTGTATTTTCATTTCTTAGCTTAATGACATCTTAGCTTCCTTTCATAGATTAATGGTAGATGCACTGCTCATTTCTTTGATAGTTTACACTTGCATTGTAGCTTCATTCTTCATGGTTACCATGCATTTAGTTTGATAGTTCATACATTTCATTTTCAAAGCTTTTGAGAGTAGAGTATGCAAGCACATGCATCTTTCTCATTCTTGCATTTGAATCTTCCATCTTGAGGTAGTCAAGTCACTGATTCTCTATGTCTAAACTGATGGGCATTCATGAGTATCACACTTGCTTCAACTAGGAAGCAATAGGCCGATTTCAAGGGTGTTTATGAAATATTTTGATTCTTTGTTTGATGTTAACCCTTTTGATGTAATGGTTTATTCAAGTGTTTGGTTGTAGATTTGATCACACATTTTACCACATAACTTGTTGTTTCTTTCTTCACAAATCTTCCTTTACCATCTCTACTATGATTCATGCATTTATATGATCTACAACATCACAAACCAAGGTTAATCACCTAGGTAAGGTCAACAATTGCATAAAATTTCACCTTGGCAAACTGGTCCTAACTTAACTTATTGTAATTTTAGGCCTTTAACACCTCTCCTTGGTAACGGTGACAAAAAATGATGGACAAAAATGTGCATTACAATTATTTGGTTAAAAGTATCCTTGTAATTATCTTAAATTAATCTTTTGGAATCACGTAATCACTTCCTAAGCACATGAAAGGTGTTGTGGCTATGTATCAAAGCGTTGAAGACAACAAAGTAAGTGTGGATGAAACACATTCTATGAAAAAAAATACTTAAATCTAAGTTCACTAAAGAAACACTCTCAAACTGCACTCTTAAAACAAATCCTTGAAAAACACCTTTAAACCAAATAACTTAAACACTTGAAGAAAACACACATTGTTGATTGAATAGTCTTAAAAATTGTTAGAGATGAAATAGCCCTTGAAATTACACTAGTTTATGTTGACAAAATTCTAGTGATTGGACCTGGTAAATTAGGTGACAAGAGTTGTTGTATTGGTGATAGGAATTGTGTAACATGTAGATCAACTCGTAAAAAATGCAATTGTTGATTTTGAATACTATTTCAAGAATAAACAAATGTGATAAACCAACTCAAAAATTGAATGCACACAAATTAAGAGCACGAGAGGCAATTCAACCGATGGTTGAGGAGTGGGCCTTGCCTCCTAGTTGGCTAATTGAAGAAATGATTAACAAGTGATCATGCTCAACTTAGATAATATTGCAGATATATCTTGTTGAATACAAAAAGTCACCATTATCTTACACAAAAGGGAACTTATATAGTCTTTTACATGAAACCAAACTATCTAAATATTACAAGTGGTATTAGAGTTTAACAAAAAAAAAGACATTTGAATCGGTTAAGGAAAGAATGAAGTGGCTTATGGCCATTCTTTCAAAAGGCTAAGAACCGATTTATTATAATGTAAAAGACATCAAATACATAATCTTTGTCAATCTTCACGGACGGACTTCATCTTCTTCCTCGTGATCATAGGATCCGTATATTTTGCATATAATTCAGCAACATCAGTATTAAGTAATTGGTTATTCATTGAGATATATTATATAATTTAATTCATGATAATTCCTATAATTCTATCAAATTACTATGGCAATCTAGGGAAAACATTAAAGCATGGGCTAGGATTTAATGATAAAACAAGACAAATATTTAACCCATAAATGTTTGTTGAACTTTGTAAGAAAACGTGTAATTTAAATGTTAAAAAAAATTGAAAATAAAATAATTTACAATGTAATTTAACAATATTGAAATAATTTTATAATAATGAACTATTTGCATGATATAAACAAATTAAATAACATAAAAAAGCAAATACTAGATACATTGCAAAGCCCTTGATCACTATGTAAACCTTGTTACATAAATTTGATAACTATTTACTACCGTTTAACTTTGTTATATGAAATTAATGAGTATTAGCTATTTGTAATAATAATTATACATGAATTTGACAAGTACAAGAACTACTAATTACTATATAGTCTTTGAACATATGTGCACATTGAATGAGTACATATCCTTATTACATGAAGTATAATAAATCAAGCAAAATCTTATCATCTATAGGTTTCAATCTCGTTACGACATATTAGCTCCAATAAAGAATAAAATAGTGTATATTGTAAAGATCTAACTTTTATTAACCGAAAAATAGATAGATTTTAATAATAATAAAACAAAGAACAAATAACAACCAAAGAGTCATGAGATAAGAACCAATCTCAAAAGATATATTACATTTTCCAATAAAAAATTACGCATATTTTTTTCAAGAATGATAACACTTGAACATTTAAATGACGTCACTAACTTTATGACCAAGTTTTTATTTTTATTTTTGAAAAAAAAATCCAAAGTAAAATTGAACATTGATTATTTTGAGTCTTCTTCAACATTTAATAAACAATGACAACCACAAAGATATGAGAAAAGAAGACCCTATAATCACTTTGATTGACAAGTTGTAAGGAATAATTAGTTTGAAAGAGAACATTGAAACAGTGATGTCCCCTCCAAAGTCAAAAACAAATAGAGAGTTTGGTGAAGAAATTGAGTTACAATTGAGAATGTCTAATATCTTTTACACTTGTATGCCTACAATTTGGCCACCGACTATATTGTCTTACAACTGTTGTTGAAAATAGACTAATAATCTACAGACTAGCTTGTTCAGTTTATAGAGAACATGATAAGCATGGAAATGGTACAAATTTAAAACACATCAAACATCAAATATCACGGGCAAACGCCAAACCAAAAGAATACTAAGACAAAAGATCTGACACTTGATAAAATCTGCAGCTTTCACAATTGACCAACAACAGTTTTGCCCATTAAAAGGTAATGTTTTCTTTTAACAAAAGCCTTCATTTATGCATTTTAGATGTCAAATCTTCACTGTATATAGTGACAGGATTTGGAGTTCTTTGTAATTTTGTTTCTACACAAACTTAACTGTGTAATTTTTGTAATGTAGAAAACAGACATTACAAAACAGTTTTATCTATTTTTTCTAGATTATGTTTAATACATTTTTTTTTATATTATTGATTGATTAGGTCATTATTTGCTTTATTTTTTAATAATTGGTGCAATCTAAAATCATTTTGAAAAGATTTTCGTTGTATTACAAGAAGGTGTTTTCTGTTAGGTCAAGAATTAGAAATGTGTACAAAAATAAAAAACAATAAGCAAGCACTTTAAGATGGTATATGTTGATTTATTTCTCCTTTTAACACACCAAATCTAAATATTCTATTTTGCTCCTTTAATGTTCTAGAACATTGAAAAATGACTTGTATATTATAGGTGATAAAAATGAATGCTATTGAATGTGTTTAAATATTGGCATATTGCATCAAATTTTTCAAAATGTATACAATTAGTCAATTCAAGGATGGAAAACAATGGGGCTAGTTGGCCAACTTTTGAACTCGAATTCTTAAGGAAAGAGTCAAGCCTGTAATTATGGGGTCAACCCCACAACCACAAAAGTGGTCCTAAAGAGGTAAATAGTCATATTAAGTAGATAATAGCTATATTGAATACATGCACAAACAAATACAATAAATTCTTAGATAAATGAATGTATCTAAGTATGTGTGTATAAAGATAAGGTGCAAGCTCATTGTGTAAAAAAGGATGTTTAGTAATAAATTAAGGATAGGAAAATAAGTCTAACTCTCATTAAATTATGTCATTCATCAATATATACATGTACTAAAATATTTTCTAAAAATGAACATAAAACTAAATGAAAATTAACAATATATACAAATTTTACCATTACAATATTACACGTGAAAATATGCAATTTCTAAAATAATTTATCTTTCACCACCATTATGATAAAAGAACATTTGTCTAATAGATTCTATTATAATTACTGTTAAGTTCTACCTTTGAAAAATAGTTATTAAGGTCATAAGAATACCATACCCAGGAGCGACCTTTTGGCAAGTTGTGGGAACTTGACAGAGCTTTTCTTTAGAATCTCCCATTATATTAACAATGAATGTACCATATTCTCTAGCTCACCCAGAATATTGCTTTATAATCTCCCATACACAAGCTTACAATGCAGTAGCAATGATTCTGTTTTCTCTTTATTCACAGCATAGTCAAAACATTGAAAGCTATCTGCAAAGAAATAAATTATTGAAAACTAATGTTAATTCCCTTAAAGTGGGGATGATGGACAGAAGAGTGAGAAAATGGAACCAAAAGATCAGAACACTTTCTTCTCTAGGCAAGTTAAGATAGCTCTGTGATTCCATTTTATGTAGGGCCATTACATTGACTTACATGTTTACTCTGGGTTTTCTGCAAACAAAAAGTTACAGTCTGATTTTATAGGGCAATGCAGTATCTTTGTAGGCCCACAACCCATTTCTTTCAATTGTATAAACACCCATTTCTTTTATATGGCAAATAATTTAGTAGTCCAGAATAACATATGAAATGAGTCTTTTCTCTCTTTATCTTTATAGATAAATGCATGATATGAAATGGATCTTATTTGAAATGCTGCAGAGTGGACAGATTGAGCCCTGTCTTCCACATAAAGAAGTGGCACATTGAGTACAACATGCAAACTCTTTATATGTGGGGTTTTTGAGTGCATGATAAGGACTAGAAGGACAAATTTTCACGTGCATTGCAGATGGACTAACACTAAAAGGATTCCTCCTGCATTGGAATGAAACTCCAAATTTCTGTCTCTAGTACAATGATGATAATATTCTAAATATAATGCAGTAAAAGAAGTGGTCTTCTTTGGAAGAAAAGACTGCTCTTTCAGTAAACAGACTACAAAGCTAACATTTTGTGTTGTGTTGTGTTGTGTGGGACCATTAGCCATGGCAGGTTCTGATGTTCAATGGCTCATGCTTTGAGGATTATGGTTACCTTGAAATGAGGTAAAAGGGAATGCCCAAGAAAGGTTTAATTATTGAGGTTAATGGCCCTGCTACACATCAAAAGCTGACACTGGTGCTCCTTTGACATGACCATTCATGAGATGGACAAGACTCTATTAATGGTCTTTTATGTAATCTCCAAAGGAGTGGGAGATGAAGCCAAGTGTTTAGGAAATACTGTGTGCAGCCCAATAATTTTGAGGAAGTGAAATATTTTTGTGTTCTTAAGGGATTGTCATATAGTTTTATTATCTAAATTAGAATCATGGTCTTAAAGGTTGTATAAATTTATCTTTTGTTCTATAGATTAGAATCATGAGCTCTTAGGTTATATAAATTATAGTTTTTTTACTTTTGAAATCTTTAACATTTGGATGATGGATCGTTTGACAAAAAAATAGAGTAATTATGTGATCATCTAGGTAAAATCTTAGGGTAAAAATTGAGGGAGTAAATATTTTATGAGATCAATAAGATGGTATGTAAATTCATCAGATTTGGTGTTTCCTAGTATAAGCTCATTAGTATTTTAGAGTGTTGATTTTGATGGAGATAGGTACATGGGCTGTTTTTCTAGTTTGAGGACATAAATGATACACGCATGTAATACTTAGAGTTTTGATTCAATGAGAGTTTAAGTGTCGATATAGTGATGGTGATAATTATGGTGTCATAGATATTCATATGCATTTGAGCATTGGCATGACATGATCACATATGTGGTTGATAGGTTGTGATATTGATTGATTCATAAATATGTGGTGGTGTGTTTATTATTTGGAGGTTATTTCTTACCTCTTGATTCCTTGTTTGGTTCCTTTCCTATGGTTACTCATTTGTGGTTTAAGTAAAAAAATAGATCTAGTATTTGATTCATGGTAGGTATATAGGTCATCTTCTATGTTATCTAAATTTGTAGGTTACTAATATGATCTATGAGTTGTGAAGTTTAGTGTTTTGTCATTACCTAAGGGTTGCATTGATGGGTCATAAATGATATGTCTATATCCACAAATATTTTTGTGTAGATAAGAAATTTGTTAGTTGGCCTTATTTTTTATTTGTGCATTATCATGTTGCATTAGGATGAAAAAATGGATGATTAGAGTTTTTAAATAATCAATGATTAGAACTAGTAGTATTGTTTATTTTATCACATTGTGTTAGATAGCTTGGTTACGTGATTCAATGTGAGCTATTGGAAATGATGGTATATTGGTGGTGAACATTGTATCATGAAGGTTCCTTGTACACATATTTTTGGCATGATATGGGTGCTATGTAGATGCAATGGTGGTGTTGGATTGATTCTTGATTATAGGGGGATGGTTACTCATGTTAGTTTGGAGATGTTGGTTGTACTTTGTTCTTTGGAGCTGCTAGTAGTGTAGTTGACTAAATGTGTGGATCATGGGTGATCTTAATTTACTATATGATTAATATGATGTCATGTGTATCTCAATATCATAGTTTATTAGGATCTTCACCAATAATATGGATTAATTACATGATGATAGATGATCTTCTATAGTGGTTGTTGGATATTATAAAAAAAAAGGTCTTAGATCATGATTATTGTATGTAGTAAGATTTATTTACCTTGAGTTTTATTGATAATAGATGGTTATCTTCAAATTATTTGGAGATGTTGACATATTTGTTTACTATGTAGGTCTCTTGGATGCTTTGGTGATCTTTCATTTTAAGATGCGCTAATCTTGACAATGGATTCTTGGTTTAGATGATGATTGGTATTGTGTCGTAGTGGAATTTTTATCATGCATTGATCAAGGATTTTTGGCGCAATACATGTGTTTTTCAGAGTAACATTTTCTCCCTAGAGAATATGATTTCCTAATAGATGTTTGATCATGATGTTATGTAGGGTTCATAATTATATAGTTGGAGATTTTGTGATGATTTGTAGTAGTTCACTTGATATTGAATACATTGGTCATGTGCTTTGCAGCTTTGTGATAGTGTTGTGTTGCATTTGGATTGAGTATGGACTAATTGATCTTTTATGTGCTCACAGATACTTGGAGACTTGTGTGAGGTTGGAATTATCTTGGGTTTAGAGACATTCATTGATATTTACTCTTAGGAAGTTTTGTTATGAATATTAAGGAGCATTCACATGAATATAGAAACGGGTTCTTGATGGACCTAGATTGTTCTTAGAGAGACTCATAATGGCTTCATGTATCCTAAAGGGGAAAATATCATCCACCACTTTTAATCTACTTGGAAAATAATCATCTCATAAGTATTCCACACATTGTTCCTAGATGTATTTTTGTATGCTTTGTCTACACGTGGAGATGAATCATGAGCTATTGTTGTTAGTTTGGAGGGTTCATTTGAGAAGTATCTATTATTTGTATTTCCTTATGCATATGAATTTATTCATTTTTTAGGTGTTATTGAGACTTTCCCTCATTTTAGAAATCCAAATTTGATTTTATATTCACTCTTTTAGACAGACTTACATTATACTTTATTTTATGAGGTACATATACGTTATTTGATTTCAAAGATTGAATAGTCTGAAGTTGTTAAAGATTTTTACATGGGGTTGTGATGTAAGTGTAACTTGGCATATCTTAGCACTTAGAGATGTTTGGAGGGCATGTTATGTGATATGATTTGTAGGTTCTCTATCTATTTTCTATGGCTACTCATTGGAGGTTCCTGTTCATATTCTTTGGAGGTGGAGAACTTGGGAGAGTTATGGTGATTTGTGAAATGTAGTATTTTTTGGCTATATATTGGAATCATTGTGATTGTTATTTGTAGTTACTACATGGTTCTTATTATTATGAAAACCTTAGTTTCAATGTAGATCTGTAGTTTTGATATGCCTTGATCTATTTTTAGAATTCACATTACCCATGCAATCGAAGTTCTTGGATGTTTATATTCTTCATCAAGAAGTTTTATAGAGGAGGCTTGCAGCGGTGGTTTATGGGTTGCATATGTTGTCAACTAGGATGAGTTATATTGATGTTTCAGATACATTGGTTGTTTGTATGATTGTTTTTATTATAACTAAATTATAGTGGAGTAAATTTGACCCTGAAAAAGGAAGACTATATTCCCTTGAGAGCCAGGTTCACAACACACATTCAGATATCTCCAAATAGCTAAACCATTGGAAATGTCTTCTTATAGATAAAGGAAAAAAAAAAAATTATTTACAGAAATGGGAAGACTATATGTTAGAGAACCTTTGGTCCAAATCTAAAAGTCTCAGCCAAGGACACCAACGTGGCACACAGACATCTATGCGACGTGTTGTAGTCCTATATGAACCATGATAGAAGACTCAAAATTTGTGAAAACCTAGGTCTATCCTTCATAAAACTCGTGAAAACCAAAAGTCAGAAAGTTTATAAAATGTATTAAATGACATAAATAAATAGATAGAAAAATGAGCACAACATATGAAAATCCTCATGCATTTGAATGCCTCTAATAAACCTGCACAAACACAAGAAAGGAAAAATGTTTAGGGATTTTTAAAGACTTTCCTCAATCAAGTCCCTATTTTTTGTGCTTCCACCTCCACAACAACCAAATAGATAGATAGAACAAAAAGATAAATAAATGATAACGTAATACAAACAAACCTTGCTTAATGGAGGAAAACCCCTATTAAGTGAGATAAAGTAATAGATAAGGGATGTGATTATTCCCAAGATTCTCAAAGACACAAGAGAGATAGGAATATATACTACCAGAAAGATTGAAAAAGCTAAGAGAGCTAGAGATATTATTGTAAAAGAGTGTTATAGCTAATAATAAACTGTTGTAGAAAATTGAGAGAGCACGTGAGAGCTGAAATCCACCAAAAGAGAAGGTAAAGAATAAGAGAAAGCTATGAAATCCAAGATAATGTGAGAGACTTTGTGAGAGGATCCAAGAGAGACTGAATAGAGAAAGATCAAGAACAATTTAAAAGGGAGAAGAGATAGGAAAAAGAGGCTTCTAGGTTGTTCTAGAAGGTTCTGGGATGTTCCACCAACAAAAGTGAGTGACAAGTGTAAAACATGCTCAGTGTTGACATTTAAATTTTTTAAACTTCAGATGTCGGTGGATAAATGCATGAGGTATGGACGTTCGCACGACATTCTCGCATCTAGGAAAATAATACTCAAAATGAAATGTGGCAATGGAAACATGAAGTTAATGAAAATATGACGCTAAAATATAGCTTCTGACAGAGGACCTTGAGCATCTTGAGAGGGAAAAGGATGATGCAAGGGCTCAAATGGACCTAAAAAAATGCTATGGGAATGGGCACTAAAGTGGTTACAAAAGTGTAATCTAAATTGCAAATGAGGGTATGCAATTTTTGACTCTACATTTTTTCCTCGCTTTAGTAGTCTTATGAGTCTAAATGGATATGCGTGCTAAAGAAAACATACTAAAGGAAAATAAACTTATGATACCAAAAGTATATTGTAAAGGAAACATCCATCTCTTCAAACCATAGGAGTATGCTCCCAATTTGAAGACCTACAAGACAAATGCATTAGAGAGAAAAATTTACACAAGACAACAAGGTTAGAATATGAAATCTATAAAGCCACGAGGTTAGAAAACACAAAAAAACAAACTAAATTTTTTGGGTCAACAATGTTAAAGAGGCATTGATGAAAAATATTGTCTCAATACAATGTGTCATCCCCAAAAAGAAATATAAAACACATGGAGGAATCTAAATGGAGAGAAGAATTTTAGGACCAGTTGCTTCAATGATGCACCTAAAAGACAAAGAAGCAACCAATCTCAAAGAGATAACACATGACTAGGCACTCGCTTGATCTGTTGGTAGGATTCATGTAGATGATCATGATTAGTAGAACCAACCCTATTATGGAGGAAAGAAACTACTAAAAATAGGCTCAGAACCAACTTCGCTAGGGGAATAGGGCCACCGAGGAGATTAAGCCAATATGGGTAGAAAATTATGTTATGTTAGATATCCATATGATAATTAAATTTGGATTGTGTACCAACATGAATAGAAAATTTTAGATAGGTATGTAATAGGGTAGCTTTAGATGATATAATGACATGCATAGAAAAATCTAGATAGGCATATTATAAGGTGACTTAGATCATGCTTGTACATGTATAAAAATCTACATACGTGTACAATGGGGAAAGATTTGATAAGATAGTGGATTGGCCCCCACAAAGGAAGACGAGATAGTGGATGGGCCCCCACAAAGGAAAATAAGATAAGGTAGTAGATTGACCCCCACAAAGGCAAATGAGATGAGATAGTGGATTGGCCCCCAAAAAGGTGGATAAGATAAGATAAAATAATGGATTGGCCCCCACAAAGGTAGATAAGATAAGATAGATATGGAAAAAGGATAGAATATAGGTAAATATTAATATCACTTGTTATGCATAGAAGAAGAAAGAGTATCAATAGATGAATGGTTAAGGACACCTAATTCATGAAATTGTTGTATTTTATTTGAAAAAACCTTACATTCACAAGTGGAATGACCCAACACTTGATGACATGCACAAAAAGTGTCTTTATTTATCATTCATGGGGATCTTATCCATGTTGGGGGAGGAAGAGTAATCAAGTGGGATTTGAGAAGCCGCAAAAAATATGCTATATTTTAGATAAATAATGAGGAGCAGGAAGCAACCCTTTCTCTTGCAAAGGAAGGTTTGACTGGTCATAAGAAGAAAACATAGAAATGTTAGATGGTGGATGAGTGGATGGAGACAAAGAAGAAGCTTTATAACCTAAACCCATCATTGAAGGATGTGGCTTTGGTTCTAAAGGAACCTTAAATACTTGTTTCATGCATCCAAGATCATTTCCTTTATACCCATGCATAAAAATAATATTGGATCATGGACCATAGCGTGATTGCAACTCCTAAAAAGGGGGAAGATCAATATTAATGACATAATTGATACCATTCACATTATTATACAATATAGAACCATACTCATCTCAATAATAGGTGTGAATGAAATATTTACAATATCAATGTGGACAAGGTTAATTTTATACTCTCCAATAAGAGAGTTTGTAAAATCCAAAGGACTCTGATAATCACTGAGACATGCATTTGATTGAGAATAAGGAAAGTTGACACCATCATTACTATTAGGAACTAATGGTGGTGTAACAGTGCTTGGAGATGATGAAGTAACAAAATTTTTGAAAGTAGTTCAACTTGACGATAGATTATCCATGGCCCCATAAAAATAGTGGAAAGATGCAAGATCAGACTTAATTGTAACTACTTGATCATTATGAATAGATTTGATAGATTTATACAAGTTAGATGAAATTACACCCATATCACAATTCCACGATCTACCCAGAAGAAGATTATATTGCAAAGTGTCTAGTATTACATGTACCAAAGTGGGTAAAGTAATGGTTCCAAGCCGCAAAGGTAGTATTATTGCACATATAAATTTTTTACCAACATTATCGAAGCCATGAATTGATAGACAAGAAATTGAAAGAGAACTTGGATGCATTATGATTTTAGGGAAAAGTTCAAGACTAAAAACATTGATTTCTAAACTAGTATAAATGAGAGTACTTATAATACTAATACCATTTTCAAAAGGAACTATCATTAATGTGTTAGAATAGTCCCAAAGGATAACTGAGAGGGGGGGTGAATCAGTTATCAGATTATTTAATTCTTTAACCTTATTAACTCCAGAATATAATAAAGCAAATGCACATTTAGATAACACAAATAGACAACACCATAATTTGGTTACAGGGAAACCAAATTGTAAAAACCCTGGTGGGAATTAGTACCCACAATGAACTATACGTTTTTTTATAGTAATCCCTGTTAGAAGATATTTCAACCCTGTTAGGAGTTGTACTTTACAATGCAATAAGTATAGTGACTTGGTTAAGGATTGGAGTGACCTGGTTAAGGGTTGGACCTTGTTAGGGTCTTTTACAAATAACCTTGTTAGGGGTGGTGGACTCACTGTCCAAAAAGCTCACTGCTTAATGGTGAAGGCTACAACCTTCTGTAGAACAGATATGCACTATATCCAATGATGAACTGTAGAGTAGACCTGCTGTCTTGATCAGTTCCAATGTATTGTAATCTTCTACTACTTCTTCACATAGACCCTTGATAAATGAACCACAACTGATATTCTGCTCTGTACATTTTCTATCTCTTTTCATATCATTCACACTTAGCGTATCAAAAATGACTTGCTATAAGTATCTTCCTCAAATTATGAGATCATGGGACCTGTAAGACAACTCTTCATAACATCCTTGTCATCTTTACTAATCACGCAAGCATAATTACAACCACAGAAATATAAACTGAATAGACGTGATGCTTCACTAAGTCGGCCTCACTAAATTAACTCTAACTTTGCAATCTTCTTGAAACATGTTTGGCGCCTTTAGATAACTATCATCAACTCATAACTAATCATGAATATATACACACATATCCCAAAGATAGGCGCAACTCAAGAACTAATGCAAATACATCGGCTCTGTGTAGATACACTCCAGAAACTGTAACTGCCACTAACAAAATTACACAACACAACTTAAACTTCATATCTGAGTTTGCGTGTATGAACATAACATACTAAATATGTCTACAACCTGAATATATCCACACAAGGTTTGATATCATCATTCTGATAAGTACATACAGAACACTATTGTATATTATATGCTGTCATCAATGACAAACATACAATCAACTAGCTGCCAAAAGTAAATCTCCAACAATCTCCCCCTTTGACATTGCTGGCAACATATGATATTAAAAACATCTTTAGCTCCTGGTGTCTTCTTTCTTTTTACAATCTTCTCAATATCCTCATCAAAGATTTCTCTACACTGCTGCAGCTCCTCTGTTTGTGTTTATACTCCCCCAAAGTATATGCTCCCCCTTACTATATACTCCCCCTTTGACATCAATGGCAAAGGGTGCCATAAACAATTAAGCACAGGTACTACTCCAGAAGTAGAGTAGTCAACCATTCATCAGTCACTTGATGACTGATGTTCTTGCTGCTTTTTCTAATCAGACTCAGGAGAGGGAATTACTCCCAGCTTCTCCCTGAGATACTCAAAAGTATCTTTTGATAAAGGCTTTGTGAAAATATCTACTAACTATTCTTTAGTGCTCACATAGTCCAATTTTACTTCATTGTCTGCAAATTTTCCTCTAAGAAAATGGTATTTAATATCAATGTGCTTTGTCTTTGCTTGCATCACAGGGTTCTTTGACATGTTGATAGTACTGGTGTTATCATAGTGAATAACAATAGGATAGTCAACCTATATACCAAAATCTTTAACCATATGTTTGATCCAAACCATTGTTGAATAATTCAATGCTACTGCAACGTATTCATCTTCTGTTGTCGACTAAGAGATACAATTCTACTTCTTGCTTACCCAAGAAACCAACCTATCACCAAGAAATACTGCTCCTCCAGAAGTACTCTTCATGTCATCAAGACAACCTGCCCAATCTGCATCTGTATACACATGAAGTTGTACATTCTCTGATTTAGGATACCATAAGCCATAGTCTATAGTTCCTTTTAGATATCTAAATTTTCTCTTTATTTCCATTAGGTGATTCTGTTTTGGTTCAGCTATAAATCTTCCAACAATGCCAACTGCATTGGATATGTCTGGTCTAGATTGAGTAAGATATATAAGTTTTCCAATCATAGAATTATATAATGTCTTGTCAACTATTGTGGAATCATCTTCTTTAGAAAGCTTGCTTCCAGTTATCATAGGAGTGCTGGTTTACAATATTCCATCTTTAAGGTCTTCAATATTTCCCTCACATATTTGGACTGATTTATGAATATTCCTTTATCTGTCTGCTTTACATTTAATCCCAAATTTTTTTTTATAAGACCAATCATGCTCATTTCAAATTCATTTTGCATTTCTTTTGCAGATTCTGAACTAAGCTTGTCATTACCTCCAAAGATAATGTCATCAAAAAATATGGCTACAAGTAGTAGTCCATCAAGTGTCTCTCTTATGAATTGGTTACAATCTGTTTCTCCTTTCTTAAATCCAATCCTGGTAAGATAACCATCTAGTCTCTCATACCAAGCTCTTGGGGCCTATTTAAGTCCATAGAGTGCTTTCTTTAATCTGCATACCATATCTAGCTTATCTGATAGATTGAATCCTTTAGGCTGTTCTATGTATACTTCTTCCTTCAAGTCACCATTCAAAAAATCTTATTTAACATCCATTTGATATACTTTAAAATCCTTGAATGTTGCATAAGCCAAGAATAACTTTATGGCTTCCAATCTTCTCATAGGGGCAAATGTTTCAGTATAATCTATCCCTTCCCTCTACGCATATCCTTTACACACTAGTCTTGCTTTGTGTTTGACTACTGTTCCATCTTCATTCATCTTTTTTTTAAATACCCACTTTGTTCCAATCACATTTTTGTCGTTGGGTCTAGGGACCAATTCCCATGTGTCATTTTTTATTATTTGATCTAATTCTTATTCCATTTCTTTCTGCCAATCAGAATCCTTACAAGCATCTTCAACATTTAAAGGTTCAATTTATGAAAGTAAACCTACCTCTTCATCCTCTGTTAACCTTTTTGATTTTGATCTAGTGAACACACTACTGCTCTGATCTCCAATGATATCCTCCTTTGAATGATACCTAGATGTGAACTTTGAAACTTTTGGTGTATCATCCTCATCTGTAATCTATGATAATTCTTTGCTTGATTCGGGTTCATTGCATGAAACATCAATGCAATCAAACATTTCTTCAATCACAGTGTCTTTACTGCTCTGCCTGGGTTCATCCTCAATCATAGGTGCATATTCCTAATACCTTTCTTTAACCATGAACTTCTCATCAATCTTTACATGAGTACTTTCAATTATCTTCTTTAATCTCAAATTAAAACATCTGTATGCTTTGCTTTTAGTAGAGTAACCAAGGAAAATACCTTCATCACTTCTAGCATCAAACTTACCAACACCATCATCTCTCTTGATGTAGCACTTGCTACTAAATATTCTAAATTATTTTACTGTAGGTACATTACCAAACCAAAGTTCATAAGGTGTCTTATCCATGCCTGGCCTTAGTTGAGTTCTATTGATAGTGTAGACTATTGTATTAAATGCATCTCTCCAATAGGTGTGCGTAAATTTTCCTTCAATCATCATAGTGCGTGCTCTATCAAGTATGATCTGGTTCCTTCTTTCTACTATGCCATTCTATTATGGGGTTCTGGGTGTACTCAACTATCTTTTAATTCCATGTTCTTCACAATAGTCATAAAACTGGTCAGAGGTGAATTCTCCTCCTCTATCTGATCTCAGACATTTTAGTTTTAATCCAGATTCATTCTCTACTTTGGCTTTGAATATTTTGAAATTCTCAAAGGCTTTAGAATTCTCTTCTAAGAACGCAACCCACATCATTATTGAAAAATCATCAACAAAAAAAATGAAATACCTTTCTCCATAATATGACCTGGTTTGAGTAGGACCACATAAATCTGTATGCACTAGGTCTAACTTATTTTTGGCTGAGTTTTTCTTGCTTCTGAAAGAATTCCTTACATGCTTTCCCAAAACACATTCTCTACATATTGTGTCATCTGGTCTTGTAATACTTGGAAGATCTCTAACTGCCTTTACATTTCTTATCTTTACTATATTATCAAAATTGATATGATAGAGTCTCTTGTGCCATAACCAGCTGTCATCCACTTTTGCAACAAAACAACTTACATCTGAATTGATCTGAAAAACATTACCTTTTGTTTTGGAGCCTGATGCAATCATATCTCCTTCTTTGTTGCTAATAATGCATTTGTTGTCTTTGAATTCCAAATGATAACCTTTGTCAAGTAGTTTTCCAACACTTAGTAAATTGTGATGTAATCCATCAACATACAGAACATCATCTATCTTGTTCTTTCCATCCAGGGTGATGGATCCTATGCCTATGATAGCTTTAGGAGTTTTATCTCCAAATCTAACCATACCACCTTTGTGTTGGCAAGTTGACTTCCTGAGGATGCATCACTCATTTTGTGTTGTCATCATGGCAACAAAGTCATGTTTAGTTTCTGTCATGAAAGACAAAATGACTAAGTATGAAAATAGGGCAGATAGAGATACTTAGCGATCAGCACATCAGCACATGTGTGAGAGATTGAGTCAATGTATGTGCATTCATATATACATTGTATGACATGTGTACATGCTACATCCAGACATGCATAGTATGGAACAATAGTACAAAAAAGTTACAGGCAGATCAGTAGACCAGCAGTCCAGAAGATAGAGCATGGAAGTCGACTACTATTTTGATCAGCGTGAATTATTTTGTAATGTAATGGCCAAGTGCCTTTGGTTCTATGTTTTTAATGATGTAATTAACATTGTAGTAAAAATTCTTGAGTGGACTTGTTCGAAACCGTTGTATATTTTGTTTTAGGGCTGACTAGTGTTTTGTTTTGGGTCGTGCCTATTTGGATATGAACATATAAGTATTTAATGTAAAGTTATGTTACAAGTGTCGATTATCATGTAAGAGGAAGATACAAATGAGCAGTATAATGAAGTCAATACATGATATAGCTCTTTAAGAGAGTAAGAGCATTTGTGCATACACAAAACTGATCAGACAACAGTGTCATCACAACAATTCATTTTGATATAGTGTATATCATCTTTCAGAAGGTTGTAGCCTTCATCCTATTGGGTAGTGAGCCATATACCTTTAACAGGGTTTTGTAAAAGACTCCTAATAGGGTCAGACCTTTAACTAGGTCATTGTACTCATATTGTAAATACTGCTTCTAACATGGCAAAGGAACTTTAACAGGTTCATTATACCTAGTACAATATTTGTGGGTACTAATTCCCACCGGGGTTTTCCTCTGATCAAGGTTTCCCCATAATCATATCATGTGTTATGAGTTCTTATGTTAAGCTTCATTCAATGTATGTTTGATTTATGTTTAAAAAGTAATTGAATAGACAAACACTGATTCACCCCCCACCCTCTTAGTGTTTCTAACAATTGGTATCAGAGCTCTAGTCCTCAACAAATAAGTTTAACCACTTGAGGAGATCATGGATTCAATAGAAGAAAAACATTTGAAAAAGAATCTTGAAGCAACTCTTGAAGATCTTGATAGATCTGAAAAAGAAAATGAAGAACTTAGACTGAAAGTTGATGGCTCACAAATGCTTATCAAGAAATTAAGAAAA
>MU223860.1:1289464-1314717 GCA_018584345.1 Thuja plicata | reverse complement strand
AATTGTTAGAATAGTCCCAAAGGATAACTGAGAGGGGGGGGGGGGTGAATCAGTTATCAGCTTATTTAATTCTTTAACCTTATTAACTCCAAAATATAATAAAGCAAATCCATATTCAGATAACACAAATACACAGCACCATAATTTTCTTACGGGGAAACCAAATGGTAAAAACCATGGTGGGAATTAGTACCCACAATGAACTATACTTTTTTTATAGTAATCCCTGTTAGAAGATATTTCAACCCTGTTAGGAGTTGTACTTTACAATGCAATAAGTATAGTGACTTGGTTAAGGGTCAGAGCCTGTTAGGGAACTTTTAAAAATAACCTTGTTAGGGGTGGTGGACTCACTATCCAAAAACCTCACTGCTTAATGGTGAAGGCTACAACCTTCTATAGAAAAGATATGCACTATATCTGATGATGAACTGTAGAGTAGACTTGTTGTCTTGATTAGTTCCAATGTATTGTAATCTTCTACTACTTCTTCACATAGACCCTTGATGAATGAACCAAAACTAATATTCTACTCAATACATTTTCTGTCTCTTTTCGTATCATTCACACTTAGGGTATCACAAATGACTTGCTATAATTATCTTCCTCAAAGTATGAGATCATGGGACATTTAAGAAAACCCTTCATAACATCCTTATCGGATTTACTAATCACACAAGAATAATTACAACCGCACAAATATAAACTGATTAGACACGACGCTTCACTAAGTTGGCCTCACCAAATTAACTCTAACTTTGCAATCTTCTTGAAACACGTTTGGTGCCTTTAGATAACTATCATCAACTCATAACTAATCATGAATATACACACGCATATCCCGAAGATAGGCGCAACTCAAGAAATAATGCAAATACATCGGCTCTATGCAGATACACTCCAAAAACTGTAACTGCCACTAACAGAATTACACAGCACAACTTAAACTTCATATCTGAGTCTACGTGTATGAACATAACATACTAAACATGTCTACAACTTGAATATATCCACGCAAGGATTGATATCAACATTCTGATAAGCACATACAGAACACTGCTGTATATTATATGTTGTCATCAATGACAAACATACAATCAACTAGCTACCACAAGTAAATCTCCAACATAATGGATCATCTTGATTTTTTTATACACTAGATAGAATTTCATATTGATGGAATGTAATCTCTGAAGTACTAGAGTGTATGCAATCCAATAAAGCATTTGCATCACCTGGTCTAGTGGAAGATGGCACATGGATATATTTTAGAGCATCCTTAATAATACCATGATAAAGAGGATAAGTTTGAAGAAGATCCCATAGAGAGATCTTAGTGGGAGGAATATGAAGTTTCTCAATAGGATCAAACTCTAATGGGGATTGAGAAAATGTCTTAGGAATGGATGAAAGAATATTTTTTGTACTTCCACTAGTGTGATAAGTGTGAGCTACTTTTTGATAATTAGTAGCCACAAACTTCATGGAACTTAGAGATATAAAAAAATCAAAGAAAGGATGCATAGGGTGAACTTTGGAAGGGTCACCACTAACTGTCGTAACTGTCTTTGGTTTTGGTTATGGATTTATCCATCAATGTATATTGTTGGGTGTTGGGACCTGCAATTTTTAAAAGAAATTTGAGGTTGGCATATATGGTTGAATACAAAACATCTAGTCAAGTTAGGAAATGCTTTGTTCCAAATATCAAGTGGTCTCATTTTTTATTTAAGAGAACTACAGAAGGAAGTGGTTCTTTTGTTCAAAAAGTAAGGTTTTTATCTGCATGCATAAAACTAAGAGATGAGATTTATTTTCACATTTTCTCTACACTGCATTATTTATTTATAGGAATGCTCACAAGGATATATCCCACATTGGTCATAGTGGGGAAGGGTTTAATTTTTTTATTCATTAACACACATAAAGGAAGTGCGAAAAGGTATACTCCTTTTGGCAAGTGTTTCACGCATGAAATAGATAGCTAGCGGTAGACAATGATATTTTATGGGCCCATGTCCACATGGTGATGACTTGGCAGAATAACTAGCAAAATAGAGTGCACCACCTGGAACGCTAATTGAATAATGATGATATGGAAAAGGGATATGTGGAAGATAGGTGTTGTTTCATTGCAGCTTCACAAGGTAATGAAGTAGTCAGGAGGTGAAGTTGCTATGGTGCACAAGAATGATGGGTGGCAGATAGAACTAAGATCACAACATCGCATGGTGGATTGATAGTTGGTGGTGGTGGCTACGGACTTGCGAGAGGTTAAGAGAAATTCTCATCATAGGGTCGCAATTCATATTGACGGTTAAGAAAGAGACTTGCGACCATGCGGTAAAACTAGAAGATGCTAGTATCACAATGTCGCAGCGGTTTGTAACAACTAAGATAAGGTGTTGTGATGTTGTGACAAACAAAGAAATTAAATTTCAGGGTTGCAAGGTTATGCGACAGTCAAGGAAGTTGCGATAGCTTTTCACATGGAAATTATCGTTAAAGACAAGGGAAAGCAGGCATTGTCCTAATGCTGAGATGAAAAATAAGTGGACTCATAGGAAATTCATATTCTACTATGTGGCAGGGGTTTTCGTATGACATTCAAGGCATTATTGAATAAAGCTATCAGTATTATTTGGCTCTGTTATTTCATTGATTGACATTTTTCTTTTCAAAGACAGGTTGCCAGAAATGGATGGCAAGACATGGTGCAAAAATTTATGGCAAGGCATGGTGCCAGAAATGGATAAGCATATCAGGGAACCCCTATTAAAAGGTCAATTTCATAAGAAATGCATACAAAACAAGGAATATTTGGCAAACTAAAAATTTTAGAAGATCATGATGTTTTGAGTAAGAATTATTATGGATTTTGATATGTCTATGATTGTTTACTTTTATGCACATGCATTTTCAGGAAATGAAAGGTGATTGTCAAAATACATCTTATAGAAGTGAATAAGGATTTGGAGATTATAAGTATGACCTTTCCATGGCTTATTCGCCCATATGTTGACCTTTCCATGGCTTATTTGCCCATATGTTAACGAAAATGGATATTGCTGAGGATAAGCAGTGTCTCTGGATACAAATGCAAAAAGAGTATTGGGATTGATTGCATGGGGAAGAATAAACCGTAGTTAAAGGGATATTAAAATGAATGTGGGTAGTTGAAGGGATATTAAAAGGTGAACTATCTTGAAAACTCACAAATCATGAGTGTCACCTTTTTTATACCCTTTCACTCAAATATACTAGTTAGTTGGATGGATAAAAGAATGAGGATATGTCAAGTCCTTGGGTTTCTCTTTCTGAATTATGTTTAAAATATTTCAATGCCCTTGGAAGATCTTTGATGAGAATCTTGCATCCTTTCTTCTCTTGTAGCGTAGCCACGTATTGTGTTATGTTGGCCTAACTCTGGTGTTTGTTTCTTCTAACAATAATATTCTTGTTATCAACTGATTCAGTTGATGTGTACCACAATTAGTTAAGGGAGCAACATACCCTATGTAGAAATATTTTAAGTTACCTTTATATCAAGAATATATGTTTTCCTTGAAAAAGTGCATGTTGGAAGCATAGAGGATTGGTTATGTTGGAAGCATGATTTTTTTCTTCTCTTGCTTCTTTTGTGTCATGTAGTTTAAAAAATTTAACAAGTAATTTTCCCTGGCCTGAAGCTTGTTGGCTCCCTTGTTCTAATAAAAGGGGATTTTAGGGTCGTGTAGAAGGGTTCCATTTTTATGGTCCCAGTAGAAAGTTTTAGCTTAGAATGAGCAGCATTGTAATTTTTCCTCAGAGAAATGTAAGTGGATTTGTGTTAATTCTTATGGAGGTTTTCTTTGACTCTGAGAGTTATATTGAATATTGTATGGCAGAGATAGCAAAGGATTTTGTTGAAATATAGTATTGGTTCAGATCTCTCTAATGTGTATTTTTGTAATGTTTTGAATGAATAGAATCATGAGTTTTATTCATTCAGTGCATTATTGTGATGTATGTAATCATTCTTTCATGCTTTGATCCAAGGGATCAATTAAATGTCTATTAAGATTGTAGATTTGATAGGGTTATCCAGGGATTGTGATAAGTAGGCTGGGCTAGGATTACTATTGAAGAATATTGTAAGGAAATACTCTTAGATCATACGTTATGGATGAAACTCTATTGTAAGATGTTGTATTACTAATGACTCAAATACTCAATGGGATTAGGAATTGACCCTGGCTATTGCAGGTCTTACAAATATGTTGTCATTCATACTCACATTATTCATTGTTGTAAAATTTTTTATTAAATCATAAATAACTTTACCTTTGTTGTATGTCATTAAATTATTTGATCTTGTGCTCCTAGCAAGGTTGGCGTTCAATGGGTAACTAGCCTTTATTTAGTATCTCTCAGTTGTGTTGAGCCTTATATGATATATATACTTGTATTAATGTCATTTAGTGTGTATTAAAAGGGCATTAAAGGGACTCCACCTCCTTGGTTTTGGAAAACCTAGAGTGTAGAGGGATAGTTCAGTATCCATGTTAGTTGGTCATGTCCTCTTAATACTTTAAATGTTGGATTTTTCCCCTCTAAAGAATGTATTGAAGAGTGTACTGGTAGCTTTATAAGTGTTTTGCCTTTTCAGGAACCAACAAAATGATGACTCTACTGAGGAGTTGTGTAATAGATACCTAATTAATAAGGTTGTCAGTTGAGCTTTCTCCTTGCTTTATTAATTTTAAGTCCAGTTAGTCAGTCCATTGAGATTGCATAGAGTTGGAAGTATCTTTTACGATTGAAGATTGAGTTCCTAGTCTGGGACTATAATTGTATTGTTTTTCATCTGGAGTTATATCTCATGAAGTGTTGAAATATACTTTTAAACTACTGAATGTTGTAAGGATTTCCTTGCAAATTTTTACATAATATTTTATCCCAATTTATATTGGGTGGCGACTCTAATCTTTGCACCAGTGCTTGCAGAATATTTTTGTTCTAACAATTCCACAAGATTGGTAAGAAGGGTTATATGAATCTTATTGAAGCAAAATTTGGTTGATGGGTGATGTCCATGGGGATACAAAAGGTAGATGACTAAAAGTTATACAAAAGTAGACATTTCTCTCTTGTCATAAAAGTTTTGAGGGTAGAAATGCAATATAAGACTATTAATTTTGCATACTTCTGATTTACATTCTCCAGCTTATATATTATGGTTGGTGAAGTATGTTTGAGATTATTTTGTGATAAAAAATAATATATATTCAGTTGCAAAGTTTGTGTCAGAAGTTAAAATGGATGTGCTATTTGTCTAGATATATTTGAGAAATGTCAGATCTGATTTCACAAAGAATGCAACCCATATTGAATCCTTGTAGAAAGTTTTATATGGAAAGATATGTTTCATTATGTTTCGATGCCATTCATGGTTTCCTAAATGAAATTACTACTAAGATTAGGAAATATTTACCAAGGTTTAATGGAAAACAATCACATTCAACATGAAAGCATGTGCATGAGTTTGCTGATTTGATGGGTGATTATGAGATTTATCAGGAATATGTTATCATGAATTTGTTTGTTCAGACATTGAAACAAGATGCTAGGGATTGGTTTTCATCTTACTAGCAGGTTTTATTTCCTCTTAGGAAGAATTAAGTGCAATTTTTATGGAGTAATTTGGTGAAGAATAAGTGTAAGTGATATGTTGAGAAAATTGATGGAGATTGAGATTGAGCAAGATGAACCGATTTCATTGTTCAATATCACATTTAAAAAAAACATTAAATCATATTCCAAAAAGTTATAGGTCCATAGATAAAGTATGTTTAGTGATTAATTTGGGCACTCTTGATGAAGATATGAGCTTCTTGTTGAGAGATAAAGAGACGAGAGCTTTATATTAGGCTTGCATGAAAGCGATGGACATTGAAAACAATTTGAAATATGGAATTATGAGAGGTTTTCTATCTGCTGGTGTTCACAGCCATAACATATTTAATGTTGAAGAAGGGTGTGAATTAAGCAGTGATATTCAGTGTCAATGTATTAATACTCCTGTTGATCATACTAATCGTGTTGTTGTATGTGTTCCAGAATTAAATGTGAATGATGAGTGGTTTTTGCAAACATTATTGGTCCCTCACATTAATGATGAAATGGTTGTAGGAGGAAATTGTTTCCAGTCTAACGTTGAAGATAAGAAAGAAGAAAATTATTCATCAGATAAAGGTGTTGATAAGATGTAGAATTTTGAAGATGTTGATTTAGTTTCTTCTTTTGTTGATGAGAATGATTATGACACTAGGATGGATAGTGATTTTAGTGAAGATTCTAATGCTATAGTTGATGAAGATATAGATATAGATCGGCCATTTCTTTTTCATGGTGTTTGCAAGGGGGATTTTCATTTGTTTTCTAATCCCATGTATGAATACATAATTGACAAACCAGATGTTATAAAGGATGCTAGTGTGAAAGGTTTTGTTATTCATGATTATTTCTCACATAGATCAGCTTTGTATGATGACTTTGCTGAAGAATAAAAGTAAAATCATGACATGGATTTTTCATGCTATGAGGATTATAGTGTTGAACATTGTTCTTTTTTATATTATGATCCGTCTTCTTTTGAGGAAGAGTTTTGTGGCATTAAATAGGACAATCAATTTAATGAAAATATTAATGCATTTTTTGGTGAAGATGTGTATGTAGACAAACCATTCCTTTGCCACAATATTTATGAGAGAACCAAATATCTTGATGATTGTACCAGCTTGTGAAGTTGAAGATATGCATAAAGCTAAATCAAAGATTTTGATTCCTTGCCAGCCAGTTGGATATGAGATAATACATGGTGAGTGTTGTGAATTATATCAAGATGCATTACTTGATGAGTATTGTATTCCCATTGCATTTGCTGATAAGATAAATGATGATGCATGTCTATTTGAGTATGATGTTTAAGAGGGGTGTGATTGGAAGAACATGGGAGGTTTCAAATGTAGAATTACTTTATAGCTCATAAATGTTGGTATGTGTGGACAATGTATATATAGTAGCATTTCCATATTACTGTTCATACATGTTGATGAGAACCACACTTTTGACAGGGGTAAATATTGGTTTTACGTGTTTGATGGCCTAGGGCCACCAATTGAGGTTTTTGTTTGATGTACAGTTTTGATTTTTTGAATAAGGAATTTTTCAAGGGAGAAGGCACAGCTCTACTCTTCCAAAGATCTAAAATCTTGCCATACCCACAAGGGGCATGCATCCCCAACAAGAGCCACTATTAGGACCTGCAAATTTTAAAAGAAAATTGAGGTTTCCATATATGGTTGAATACAAAAAATCTAGTCGAGTCAAGAAATTATTTGTTTAGATATCACGTGGTCTCATTATTTATTTAAGAGAACTATAGAAGGAATTGGTTCTTTTTTTCATAAAGTAATGTTTTTCTCTTCATGCATAAAACTGAGAGATGAGATCTATTTTCACATTTTCTTTGCACTGCGTTGTTTATTCAAAGGAATGCTCACAAGGATATATCCCAAAATTTTCATGCTAGGGAAGGTTTTAATGTTTTTATTCATTAACACACAGTAAGGAAGTGTAAAAGGGTATGCTCCTTTTGGCAAGAATTTCATGCATGAAATGTATAGCTAGACGTAGACAAGGATATTTTGTGGGCTCGTGTCCACATGGTCATGACTTGGCAGAATGGGTAGAAAATTGGAGTGCACCACATGGAAGGATAATTGAATAATGATGATATGGCAAGGGGATATGTGGAAGATAGGTGTCATCTCATCACATCTTTGCATGGTAATGAAGCTGTCATGAGGTGGAGTTGTGATGGTGTGCAATAATAACACATAGAAGATAGAAGTGAGATCACAACGTCACATGGTGGATTGATGGTTGGTGGTGGTGGTTGCAAACTTGCAATCAGTTAAGAGAAATTCTTGTTGTAGGTTTGAAAGTCATATTGATGGTTAAGAAAGAGACTTGCAACCATGTCGTAAAACCAGAAGATATTGGTTTTGTCACAGCAGTTTGTAATAGCTAAGATAAGGTGTTGCAATATTGTGACAAACAGAGAATGTTAAATCGCGAGGTCACAAGGTTATACAGCTTTCAAAGAAGTTTCTTGCAAAGTTGTGATATCTTTCCACATGGAAATGATTGTTAAAGACAAGGGAAAGTAGGCATAATCCTAGTGTTGAGATGAAAAATAAGTGGAGTCATAGACTTTTTAGATTCTATTGTGTGGCACGGGTATTCATATGGAAGTCAAGGCAGTATTGATCAAAACTATCAATATTATTTAGCTCTGTTATTTCATTAACTAACCTTTTTCTTTTCAAAGACAGGATGCCATAAATGAATGGAAAGGCATGGTGCCATAAATGGATAAGCACGTTGGGAAACCCCTATTAAAAGGTCAATTTGATAAGACATGCACAAGAAATAAGGAATATTTGGAAGACTAAAATTTTTAGAAGATCATGGTGTTTTCAGGAAGAATTATTATGGATTTTGATGTCTCTGATTGTTTACTTCTATATACATGCATTTTCAGGCAATGAAAGGTGGTTGTCAAAGTAAATCTTACATAAGTGAATAAGGATTTGGAGATTATAAGTATGACCTTTCCATGGCTTATTTTCCCAAATGTTAATGAAAATGGATATTGTTGAGGATAAGTAGTGTCTCTGGATACAAATGAAGAAAGAGTATTGGGATTGATTTCATGGGAAAGAATACACTGTATTTTAAAGGATATTAAAATAGAGGTGGGTAGTTGAAGGGATATTAAAAGGTGAACTATCTTGTAAACTCACAATTCATGAGAGTGTCACATTTTTTATACCCTTTGACTCAAATATACTGGTTAGTTGGTTGGAGAAGAGAACAAGGAGATGTCAAGTCCTTGTGTTTCTCTTTCTAAATTGTGTTCATAATATTCTGATGCCCTTGGAAGATTTTTGATGAGAATCTTTCTTCCTCACTTCTCTTGTACCATAGCCACGTATTGTGCTATGGCCTAGCTCTGGTGTTTGTTTCTCCTGACAGTAACATTCTTGTTACCATCTGATTTAGTTAATGTGTACCAAAATTAGTTAAGGGAGAAACATACCCTACGTGGAAATATTTTATGTTACCTTTCTTTCAAGCATATATGTTGTCCTTCAAATGGTCCAGGTTGGAAGCATAAAGGATTGTTTACGTTGGAAGCATGATTTTTGTTGCCTCCTACTACTTTTGTGTCATGTAGTTTAAAAATTGTAACAAGTAATTTCCCCTATCATGAAGCTTTTTGGATCCCTTGTTCTTATAAAAGGGGATTTCAGGGTCACGTAGAAGGGTTCTAGTTTTATGGTCCTAGTAACAAGTTTTAGCTTAGAATGAGAAGCATTGTAATTTTTGCATAGAGAAATTTAAGTGAATCTATGTTAATTCTTATGAAGGTTTTCATTGAATTTGATAGTTATATTGAATATTGTATGGGAGAGATAGAAGGGGATTTTGTTGAAATATAGTACTAGTTTAGATCTCTCCAGTATGTAATTTTATTTTATGTTTTGAATAAATAGAATAATGAGTTTTATTCATTCAGTGCATTGTTGTGATGTATGTAATCATTCTTTCATGCTTTGATCCAAGGGATCAATTAAATACAGATTAGGATTGCATATCTGACAGGGTTATCTAGGGATTATGATAAGCAGGCTTGGATAGGATTACTGTTAAATAATATTGTAAGGAAATACTCTTAGATCATATGCTATGGATGAAACTTTGTTTTAAGATGTTGTATTACTGATGACTCAAATATCCAATGAGATAAGGCTCTTATCCTGGCTATTGTGGGACTTACAAATATGTTGTCATTCAGACACATTATTTATTTCTACAACAAAATTGATTAAATCATGAATACCTTTACCTTTGTTGTATGTTGCTAAATTATTTGATCTCATGCTCCCACCAAGATTGATTTTCAATGGGTAATTAGCCCTTATCTAGTATCTCCTGGTTGTGTTGAGCCTTAATGTCATTCAATGTGTATTCAAAGGGCATTAAATGGAGCCCCCCTTAGTTTTGCAGAACCTAAAGTGTAGAGGGATAGTTTGGTATTCCTGTTAGTTGGTCCAGTCCTCTTAAGACTTTGAACATTGGAGTTGACCCCTCTATAGAATGTATTGAAGAGCGTACTGGTAGCTTTATAAGTGTAAATCCTTTTTAGGAACCAACATTGGGGTCTTAGGATTTTTAGGGGCAAAAAAGACAACAATTACATTAATAGATTTATTGCAACTTGTGGAAAATTTGGGTAAAGGAATATGCTCAATATTGACTCATGGGAGTTCAGATGTGAGATAAGATTCCCCATTTACTAATGCTATTAGATTGGGTGGTTGTCGTTGCACCAAAATCTCAATTTGTTAATGCAGGATATAACCACTAGACTTATAGAATCCATAGGAGGTTGTTAAACCCTTGTCATTGACTACTACGTGTACTGAGTGAGACCAAGGGCATACACCTTGACACAATCCCGCACTCAGGATACACATGGGGTTTGAACCTATGACCTAGGCTCTTATACTAATTGTTATATTGGGTGGTTTCTGTTGCACCAAAATCTTGAAATGTTAATGCCCCATACAACCACTAGACTTATAGAATCCATAGGAGGTTTTTAAACCCTTGTCACTGACTATTGCATGTACTGACTGAGACCAAGGGTGCACACATTGCAATAAATGCATCTTCTCTAGAAGAAAGTGAATTTGAATGAAGAGATGGTTCAATTACATTAAGGAGCTCACCAATGATCTCACCCTCTTGCATCAAATTTTTTTCTCAATTAGATATAATTTCAATAGAGGTGTCAACAAAGAATAATAAGAAAGGAGAAAAGAGCTCACTTTTATAGACTTGCAAGAGAACATTTTGAAGTTTCTTAACAATGTTGGAATGATATAGAAAGAATATAAAATTAAATTTGAAATAGAGATACTAACAAGTTGGCCAAAGACCGACACGTATCCCTTTTGATGATATGCAATGGGGTTTGTGGAATTACCCCAAATTTGTTTTGAGGAGGGAGAAGAGATCTTTGATTTGTCCCTTTTTTGTACTGAGGACAGCTCAAAGAAATGATTAAGAACAATTTTGAAAATAATGTAGTAGTGTTCACGTCGGGTTCACTAAAATGTATTGGAGTAAATATAACCCTACAAAAGGAAGACTATATTCCCTTGAGATTCAGGTTCACAACACCCACTCAGATATCTCCAACTAGGAAATATCTTCTTATAGATAAAGGGAAAAAAATATTTTTTTTACATAAATGGGAAGACCATATGTTAGAGAGTCTTCAATCCAAATTTAAATTCTTGGCCAAGGATACCAGCACTGTGCACAAATGAATATGCAACATGTTGTAGTCCTATAGAGACCATGATAGAAAAGACTCAAAAATTGGCAAAAAACCCAAGATTGTTCTTCAGATAACCTATGAAAACCAAAAGTTAGAAATTTTGTAAAATGTATTAAATGACATAAATAAATAGAAAGAAAATTGAGCACAACATATGCAAACCCTCGTGTGTTTGAATGCCTCTAATAAACCTGTACACACACCAGAAAGGAAAAATGTTTAGGGTCTTCGGGAACTTTCCTCAGTCAAGTCCCTATTTTTATTGTGTTTCCACCTCCACAACAACTAGATAGATAGATCGATCAAAAATATTATTAAATGAAACGTAATAGAAACAAACCCCTCTTGGTGGAGGAAAACCCTTATTAAATGAGATAAAATAATAGATAATGGATAGGATGAATCCCAAGATGCTCAAAGACAGAAGAGAGATAGGAAGATACTACCAGAAAGCTTGAAAAATCCAAGAGAGTTAGAGATATTGTCGTAAAAAAGCACTATAGCTAATAATAAATTGTTGTAGCAAAATGGGATAGCATGTGAGAGATGATAGCCACAAAGAAAGAAGCTAGTGAGAAAGAGAAAGTTGTGAAAACCAAGATAATACAAGAGACTTTGTGAGAGGATCCAAGAGATATTGAATGAAGCAAGAAGAATAATATAAAAGGGAGGAGAGGTAGGAAAATGAGGCTTCGAGGTCATTCTAGAATATTTTGGGTCATTCCACCGACAAAAGAGGGTGACAAGTGTACAAAACATGCTCATACCTGACATTTAAACATTAATATGTCAGTGGATTAGTTCTCAGTGCGCGTTGTATGGATGTTCGCGTAGCACACTCACATCTAGGTGGATCACGCTCAAAATGATAGGTGGAAAAGGGAGCATGCAATTAATGCAAACCTAATGCTGAAATATAGCTACTGACAGATGATTATTAGCATCCTAAGATGGAAAAGGTTGATGAAAAGGATCAAATGGGCGTGCACAAATGCTAGGGGAATAGACACTAAAGTGGTTACAAAAGTGCAATCTAAATTGTAAACGAGTGTATGAAATTGGTGACTCTATAACTATTTTCTAGTATTATTTCATTCATGTGATTCTTTTTCCTTGCAAAAAACTTGAAGTTTTTTTTATCACGTGGAGTTTATGCTTGTGTTTGTTGAAATAGTATATCTTTACCTTGGACTATTCCTTTTCATCTATATGTGGCATCTTGGAGGATGAGAGGGTTTCTCACTTCACATGGTAGTTACCTTGGATATTATTGCAAGTTCTTGTAGACACGTAAAAATGACTAATTTCTTTAATGCAATAAATTTACTAACATTCATCTTAAATTGTTAAATAATCTTTATTATTTAATCAATTTGTGTCATTCCACTATAATCTAAATCCAAAATCATCATTTCTCTATAAATTCCTAAATTAAGTGATTTTAATTAACTACTTAATATTTCATCAATTATTCACCTATAAAGTAATTAAATAATTAACATTATTTAATTATTCCCTATCTTATTGAAATTAATTAAAGTCATATAATTTAATTAATATTCCTTCTTTCATATTATTATTATATTTATTTAATAATTAAATCGATTTCCCTCTCATAATTAAATGAATTATATTTATTTAATTAAACTAATTTTTCCTCTTATAAATAAATAAATATTATTTATTTATTTATATTCCTCACATGTGCAAATAAATAAATAATTTTATTTATTGAATCATAGTTACCTCCTCAATTATGAATTTTAGTTAACTCCACCATTCTCTCTCCTAACTGATCAATTAAATCAGTTATCTATTTAATCTATCTCATCTTCTACTACACCTCATCAATTAAAGTCCTCAATGAAATCAATTAACTCTTCCATTTATTCAAAGACATGCAATCAATTGAGTTAAACTCCCACTCACTTTTCCTCAATCCATCTATTTTTTCAACATGTAATGAGTTGAATTCAACTCCCGCTCACTCTAAGTAAAACTCTTCAATCATAGCCAATCAACCCACCTATCAAGGAATCTTGAAAAAAATAAAAATAAATAGAGAGCTTATTCTCTTAATTTGTTAACCACAATTGTTTTGAATTCTCATGCTAGGACATAAAGCACTCATTTTCTGAGAGCCCACATTGCATAGAGAAGTATAATAATGAAGGACTCTTGGTTTGTATTTTCATGTGTTTTGATTGATTTGCTTCCTCTTTCGATATTAGGTATACTAACTGCCTAACATATCTCTTTGTGGTTGATATTTTGATGTTATTGTAGGCTTCTACAGATCCTCGTATCTTGGATTATAGATAGTGAAGCCTACGTGAAGCACAAAGCTTTGAAAATATGATTTTCTCTATTTTTGTGCGGTTTTGGATTTAATTTTATGCAGACACAATTTGAATCAACGCACTTACCTATCTAGAGAAACACACTTACAAATAGATTGATGCACTTGCATATCTGGATCGACACACATACAACACAAAAGAAACACACTTATAGGGTTCATGTGACACACTTTCCTGTTACTTATTGCCCTGATTTGTTATTTTTTGACTTTCATCATTTGGACTAGTGTTTTATTCATTGGGATCTTCTCTTCAATTTATGATTATATGACAGTGATCCTTGTTTATTATATATGGATAATCTTCATAGATCTATTGATTTTGACGATCAAACTGCTATTGACATTGTTATTCTATTTTGACACGAGTGATATATTTTCATTCGACACACTTACCTTCCTGGATCGACATAGTTGCAGAAGAAATGACACACTTCACTATTTAATTTGATGCAATTAAACATCTGGCTCGACCCACTTACATACCTAAAATGACGTAGTTGCGTGCCAATTTTTTTTATAAAAAAACTCTTCTTTCTTATTCCTCTCTAAAATGTAAACTATGGATTTTGTGGTATTGAAAAGATGTAGTGGGCCCCCAAAGCATAAAAAAAGAGTTAAAATTCAATAGCTTGTTGAGTAGAAAAAAAAGGAATGAGAGAATAAATAGAACAAAGGACTAGCACATAGATTGAGAATAGAGGCACTTGAAGCAAAGATCGGATACAAAGGTATTATACATGCTTATTTGGATAAGGGAATGGAAATTTCTGAGAAATTCAATTGTCATTATATCAACACTGGCATGCTTGTCAATTATCAAAACTAATTGCTAGGGTTTTTAGTACTAACATTTCTTTTTTAGCATGTTGTATGGAAAAAAATTAATTTTTCCTAATCTAAAATTAATTCATTCATATTTTTGAGCTTAAAAAGAATAGTGTATGCTTAAACATCACATCTTCATCTTCTGATTTGGTGCTTAAAACTGATGTGTGGTTAAGAATTAAAAAAGGAAAACTACATCCCAATTTGGTTTATAAAACTGAACAATCAAACCCTCATGTGTACTTGTATGGATGGTTTAGATTAGAAATCATTTGGCTTTTTGGTGCATAATTTGATCAACCATGTTTTTTGAGTCTTTGGTACTCTTGCACATTCTGTTGGATTAAGAATTTTTTTTGATTTTTTAGAGAAGCTTGTCTGGGGAATGCATTTCTTCCTCACAGGACGACCTCAAATTGGTAAATCCTTCTGGCTGACATCCTTACCCCCCACTGGAAAATCTTTCGGTTCCTGTCTGATGAATTCGCTGACCAACATCCTCGCACCCTCCCAATGAATTTTATGGTGTGTGTATGATAGTTCAGATTGATCCTACATGCCTAAGGAGAAAACATGGTCCAATAGAGACTTCAGTGTCTCACACACGTATAAATTGATTGGGGAGACACTACAGATTTAAATATAACTCTGTTAATTAGAGGCCCACCTGGTTCACCTCTGAATCAAGTGTTTTATTATATTGCAAGGGGTTGCAAAATTTTCCCCCAATATTCCATCATATGTGTCCTATGGTATTTTGTCGGTGAAAGAGATCTTTACTAGCACGAAAATAGTACCGGGTAAAGGAAAAAAGAGAGCACCTACAACGTGGATCTTCATGTCCTAGTAGTGTGACAATGATGGATGTGTGAGCTAACATTCATCCAAGAAATGACACTATAAAATTACATTTGAAGACAATTTGACCATATATTAATTTGACTATATCTGTTTTCATTTTGGTAGACCGTGTAAAAACTTGCAGCTTGAAAAGTTGTTGAACATACACTAATCATTTCTTTTTTGAGTCAGTCCTGCAACTATACTGAGTGTGTGACTGTTGAGTTTTTACACATATCCAAAATTATTCCTACAAAATTGTATTATCAGTATCCTATCAGAGAACCAACCAGTATCAACATCATAAATCCTAAAACATTCCACTTGTCTTTTATCGTAAAAATTGGTGATCGACATACCCTTGCATATTAGAGGCTCATATCTATTAGTATTATTAGGGCCAAGATTACTGATGGGGCAGGGGGCTGAATCAATAATCTTAGAAATCAAATGTTTCATCAACCATTCAACAACTTTCACCAATCAACATTTATTTCATAAATAAACAAATCAATGAAGATAAACAACCACAACCATGCAACACAATAACACCAATATTTTTCTTGTGGAAATCCAAATGGGAAAATCCACATGTGAGGATGGCACCCATAAATAATTTTTTACTCTTCTGAAGTACACCTGGTTAAGAGCTTAGCCTTGTTAAAATCTTAAAAATGCCCAGTTAAGAGAAAGACCTTGTTAGGAGCCACCCGGTTAAGGGATTTGCCTCTAGCCCTATGATGCAAAGTGGGCAACATGAAGCATCTAGGTGACTCAAACTAGGGCAATGCACCCAAAAACACCAACTTATCAAGGCCAAGGTGCTTCACACTTATCACAAGTGTGGGAAAGGACTTGGTTAAGGTTCTCACAACCCCAAAACCCCAAGGGCAACCTAATCACTAGGTTTCACCAATCCTTCAACACCAACTACCAAGGTTGGCTTTACAAGCACTTGACCCAAATTCACAACAATAACCCCAAAGTGAATAATAGGACTAGGGGTGACCTATTCTCATAGGTATGGTCTATTTAGGTCCCTAACATTTAGTTCCAATAGTTATTTCACTCAAGAGCAACCCAAAAGACATAGTTGCTTGACAAGACCAAGACTAGGCTTATAGCCTTTTCCTGAAGGAAAATTGATCTTAAATGAAATTATTCCACATAACCCCTTTAACTAATTATGGATTCAGACACCCTTTATGGCCTAGGAATTTGGACTCAAACCCTAGAACATGGAAATGAGAAAGAGACAGGATGATACACAAAATTGCTTATGTAATTAGGGCTAATTTGGCCTCCACTTACTCTACAAGTGCCTTTAGGATGCATCTAAATTTCAAAATAATTATTGTAACATGTGAGGGTTTGTACAAGGGTCTCGTTCTCCAACTTAGAGCCTCTAATGAATCCCCAAACTAGAGTTATGATTGTTGTCCTAATTCTGGATTGGTGAATACATAGGATATACACCTAGGGCATGATTGTAACTCCATCTCCCTGCATTTTGGAGAACCTATCCTACAAAATATTAAAGAGTATCATAAAAAAAATTCTTTCCACTAAGGGTCATTGAATTCCCATGGTGGAAAAGTGAAATACACTAAATTCTTTCCTAAACCCTGATTTAGGGCCTACAAACCAGGTAGTGAGTTTGTAAATTCAATAAATTTCAAACTAAGATTGATCAACACATGAGACCAAAGGAAAATGAAAGAAGATTCACAGAAATAACCCTTGGGGTTAGAATTTCATGTCCTTCTATCCATACCCGACTGTACACAAAGACTGTTTTTCAAGAATGCAGGAAATGGTTATATTTTATTAATTTCAAAATGCCAAATTACATGATTAGACTACCACCTACCTGAAAGGGATTTTTTAGGCACTCCCAATGGTTACATAACATATTTGAACCGATTTGACCATTTGGGAGTTTTTTTTCAAAAAGTTGTTAAGTTTGTTCAAAAGTTGCTCTACAACTTTTGAGCAACTTTAACATATTTTGTAATTTTGCAAATCTAGTGACCAAACTTGGTCACAATGTTATTTTTGTGATCCCTAGTGGATCCAAACATGAAAAAACCTAAAAATAACTATTCCTAGGTTTTTGGACCATAAATGACCAATAGTTGACCAAGGGCTCATATGGTGCCAAACTTGGAACTATGGCCTTACAAGGTGGTCCAGTGACTAACCCAATGTCTTAACATCATTAAAGGCCTCTTAGGACCTTGAGAGAACCCCTAGTTTCCATAGGAACACTTGGTTCATTTAGGGTGCTCTTGCACCATACTCCCCATGAGATTTGAACACAAGTTCCCACTTGAGGATAACTAGTCAATAGTGGTTCCATGTTGTTGGGTCTGGTGCTCTGTCATCCAGGTAGCATCTATTGGAGGGAGTCCTTTCCATTTCACTAAGTACTACATGTACTTATTCTTCCTTGTCTGCTTCAATACTTTGGTTTCCAAAATTTTTTCTAACTCCATTTTCTTGCTTGGTGGGAGATCTATTACATAGTCTCCATCATCTTCAACTTGTGATCCCTGCACATTAGTAATGTCTACAACACACTTGTAAGGAGTGATGTCTGCAATATTAAAAATAGGAGAAATCAGTAAAGTAGGGGGCAAATAAATTTCATAAGCATTTTCACCCATCTTGATGAGGATTGTGCAAGGTCCAATTTTCTTCATGTGCAACTTTGAATATCTTCCTTTAGGGAGTCTCTCCTTCCTTAGGCATGCCCATACCTTATCTCCAACTTTGAAATGAACTTCTCTCCTTTTCTTGTCTGCTTGTGCTTTGTATTTCATAGTTGTCTGTTGTAGTGACTCTTTTACTTTTGTCTGCACTTTAGAGATCAGTTTGGCTAGTTCCTCTCCTTGTGCACTAACTCTAAAATCAGATGGTAATTCTACCAGATCCAATGGACCTTTAGGATGAAGTCCATACATTGTTTGAAATGGTGTCTTTCCAATGGATCTGTTAATGGATTCATTGAATGCAAACTCTACCTGTGGTAGGATCATGTCCCAACTTTGGGTGTACTATTTGGTTAGGCATCTTAAGAGGTTTCCAAGAGATCTATTTACCACCTCCATTTCCCCATTTATTTGTGGGTGGTATGTTGAACTACAAGTCAGATAATTTGTACCCAATTTCTTGAAGAGTGTCCTCCAAAAGTGACCCTGGAATTTCACATCTCTATCAGAGACTATGGTTTGAGGTAGACCATGGATCCTAACCACTTCTTTAAAGAATAGGTGTGCTATATGAGAATCATCATTTGTGCTCTTTTAAGGAAGAAAGTGCACCATTTTACTAAACCTGTCCACAATGACAAAAACACTATCATAACCCTACTTTGTCCTTGGTAAACCCATAACAAAATCCATTGAAATTGATTCCCATGCCCTAGAGGGAATTGGTAGGGGTTGACATAGTCCTTGGTTTGTGGATACATCCTTTGATTGCTAGAAAATAGTACAAGATTCAACAAAATTCTTGACTTCATTCCCCATCTTTGGCCAAAAATAACTTATTTTCACTAAATCAGTGGTCTTATCTATTCCAAAATTTCCTCCTAAGCCACCACAATGTTTTTCCTTAATAATATTTGTTCTCATGGAACATTTAGGAATGCACAATTGGGCTCCTTTAAACAAGATTCCATTCTAAATCAGGAAATCAGAAAAATTAGTATGGTATTTGCCAACCATTTTAGTGCATACCTTGAAAACTTCTCCAAATTCTGGATCATCAGCATATAGGTGTTTTAGGGAATCAATCCCTACACTCTGAAGTTGTAATTCTTCAATCAATGTAACCCTTCTAATTAGGGCATCAACCACTTTGTTTGCCACTCCCTTTTTATGCTTTATGTTGAAGGTATATGCCTGCAACTGCTCCATCCCTTTGATGTGTTTGACTCCAAGCTTCTCCTAACAATTTAGAAAACTCAGTGCATGATTTTCAGTATAAACAATGAATTCTTTAGGGAGTAAGTAGTGTCTCCACTTTTTTAGGGCTTGTACCATTGCTTAAAGTTCTAAATCATAAGTAGAATACCTCTTCTTGGCATCATTCAATTTTTCTGAGAAAAATGCTATAGCCTTACCTTCTTGGCTCAAGACATCACCTATAGCCAAGTTGCTTGCATCTGTTTCAACTGTGAATATCTTGTTGAAGTCCGGGAGCACTAGAATTGGATATTGTGCCACTCTATTCTTGAGATATTGGAATGCATCTACAACTTCTTTATTCCATTCAAATCTAGTCTTCTTTCCACCCTTTATTGTGTCCAACATGGGAGCACACACATGGCTAAAATTCATAATTAAATTTCTATAAAAATTTGCTAAATCATGAAAACTTCTAACATCACCTTGGTTCTTTGGTGGAGGCTAGTTGACTATTGTTGCAACCTTCTTTGGACCTATTTTGAGGGTGTCTTGGGAGATGACAAATCCTAATAAGACAAGTTACTTATTCATGAACATGCACTTTTCCAAGTTAATCACTAACTTGTGATGATGGAGTCTCTTCAAAACTTGCTCAACATGATCAAGATGTTCCTCTTTGCTATGACTATAAATCAGAATGTCATCCAAATATATGACCACAAACTTGCCAATAAAATCAATGAATACCTCACTTATGAGTCTCATGAATGCACTAGGAGCATTACTCAAGCCAAATGGCATAACAAGCCATTCAAACAAACCCTCAGTTGTCTTAAACGTTGTCTTCCACTCATCACCTGGCTTTATCCTAATTTGGTGATAGCCTGATTTTAAATCAATCTTTGTAAAAAAACAAGTAGTGCCTAATTGGTCTAGAAGATCTTGAATTCTTGGAATTGGAAATCTATATCTTATAGTGATTTTGTTTAGGGCTCTGCTGTCAATACACAATCTCCACTTTCCATCCTTTTTAGGGGCTAAAACTGATGGGACAACACATGGATTGAGACTCTTTTGGATGATTCCTTTCTCTAACAATTTATTGACTTGCCTTGCAATCTTTGCATGTTGAACTGGTGTCATCTTGTATGGGGCATTATTAGGCAAGGAGGAACCAAGTATCAAGTCTATTTGGTGACTGATATCTCTTAAGGGAGGGAGGGTTTTAGGTAGATCACTGATAGTGACATCTCTGTATTTTGTAAGCAATTCCTTCACTTCATCTGGTATAGGATCATCATTATCAAACCTTATACTATCCTTAGGCTTGGATATTAGGATAAACGCTTCAGTTTTAGGTTATTTTAAAACTTTATACATTTCTTTCTCCCCTATGGTTATAATGTTGGAGATTTGATTTAGAACAGTTGATTGATTGTATGTTTGTCATTGATGACAACATATAATACACAGTAGTAATTCTGTATGAACTTATGTGAATGATGACATGAAGACTTACGTGGATAGATACATGTTGTTGACATGTTTATTATGTTATGTTCATACACACAGACCCACATATGATGTTTTAGTAAAGTTATGTAATTCTGTTATTAGCAGTTACAATTCTGGATGTATAACGGTTTAGGGCCGACGTATATAATGTGTATCATGAGTTGTGCCTATCTTCAGGATATGCGTGTGTATATTCATGATTAATTATGAGTTGATGATATAAATCCAAAGGTGCCAAACGTGTTTCAAGATGATTGCATAGTTATGATTAATTTGGTGAGGCTGACTCAGTGAAGCGTCGCGTCTGTTCAGCATTGACTTGCGCAGACTTAATATTGTTTGCGTGCTTAGTTAAGCCGACTAAGATATCGATGAAGTGTTTCTAAGAGCTAACATGACCTTCTAATTTGGAGAAGATACTTATAGTACTTCAATTATGATACGCTAAGTGTGAATGATATGAAATGTGAAGAAAGATGTACAGAGCAGATTATCAGAGTTGGTTCATTCATCAAGGATCTATGTGAAGAAGAAGTGATAGATTGTAATACAATGGAACTGATCATGATAGTAGGTCTACTCTTTAGTTCATCATCAGATATAGTGCATATCTATTATACAGAAGGTTTTAGCCTTCACAATCAAGCAGTGAGCTTTTGGACAGTGAGTCCACCACCCCTAATAGGGTTATTTGTAAAAGACTCCTAATAGGGTTCGACCCTTAACCAGGTCACTATACTTGTTGCATTATATTGTACAACTCCTAACAGGGTTGAAATATCTTCTAATAGGGATTACTACAAACAAGTATAGTTTATTGTGGGTGCTAATTCCCACCGAGGTTTTTACCATTTGGTTTCCCCGTAATCAAATTGTGTGTTGAGTACTGTGTTATCTGATTATGCATTTACTTTGTTGTATACTAAAGTTAAAGAAGTAAGAAAAGGACTTAAGTAATTGATAACTGATTCACCCCCCCTCTTAATTATCCTTTGGGACTATTCTAACAATTGGTATCAGAGCCAAGCACCTTGGAGAAGAAGCCTAATAGCTTAAGGTAGATCAAATGTCTTACTTCAAAAAATAAAGCCTTAAGTTCGATGGAGAGAATTACTTGGATTGGAAAAACAAAATGATAACACATCTACAGTGTATTGGCTTTGAGATTTTTGAAATTTCCACACAAGAGGTTGTAATTCTATCTCTAAAAGACCTTGCAAAGGATGATGCTATTAATAGACAAAAGGAAACATTTACCAATAATGCAATTGCCAAAGAAGCCCTAATCAACGACTTATTTCACAGTGAATTTTCTGAAATCAAGAAAATTGACAGAGCATATTCCATATGGAAATATCTAGAAGACATGTTTGGAGGAGATGTTCAAGCAAAGAATGCACATAGGAAGACATGGAAGAAGAAATGAAACAATATTGAGATGTTACCTGAAGAGAACATTAGAGCTTACAATCAAAGGATAAATGAAGCAGTATCTAGAATCAGGAACAACGGTGGTGAAATATCAAAAGAAGATATAATGGATAAGTTGTTAACTACTTTGACATCAGACTATGAAAATGAGATCAGTATTCTAGAGGAAACTATGCAATTCTCACAAAACTTCAAGAGAGAGACTCTAATCAGAAAAATCTCTACATTTGAGATATGAATATTGAAGACTGAACCTAAAAGTGAAACAACTTTCAAAGCCACAGTCCATGGTAAGAAATCCTTACACATCTCCAGTCACAATGAAAAAGAAGAAGTTGATGAAGAACTTGAAGAAATCATAGCTATGATTGCTAGAAGACAAAAGAAAGGAAAAGGTAAATATGAAGGACAACTTCCATTCAAATGTTTTTTATGTAATAAGATAGGTCACTTTGCATCTAAATGCGCCACAAGAGTCAAGACGTTTAGATCTAATTACAAACCCAAATATAAGAAGGAATGTTATCATGTTGAAGAAGGTGTAACTGATGAAGATTTAAGTGAAGATGAAATTGGATTCGTTTCCCTTAGAGATATGGAAAGGATGCTTGAGGAAATGGACATTGCAGATGAAAAGGAAGAACAAGAACTAGCCCTAATTTCCAAAACAGACATTAGAACTAATTGGATCATTGACAGTGGATGCTCTCATCATATGACAGGTGACAAAGACAGATTTGTTCAGTTAGAAAAGTATAAAGGTGGTATGGTTAGATTTGGAGATAACACTCCTAAACCTATCATAGGTAGGGGTTCTATCACTTTGGATGGAAAGAAGAAGACAGGTGATGTTCTATATGTTGATGGATTACATCATAACTCGCTGAGTGTTAGACAACTACTTGACAAAGGTTATCATTTAGAGTTCGAGGACAACAAGTGCATCATTAACAACAAGGATGGAGACATGATTGCATCAGGATCCAAAACAAAAGGTAATTTTTTCAGCTTAATTCTCATGTGATTTGTTTTGTTGCAAAGGTGGATGACAATTGGTTATGGCACAAGAGACTTTGTCATATCAACTTTGATAATATAGTAAAGATCAGCAATGTTAAGGTAGTTAGAAACCTACCAAGTATTGCAAAACTAGTTGACACAATATGTAGGGAATGTGTTATGGGAACGCATGTAAGGAGTTCCTTTAGAAGCAAGTAGAACTCAGTTGAGAACAAATTGGACCTAGTGCATACAGATTTATGTGGTCCTACTCAAACAAGATCATACTACAGAGAAAGGTATTTCATTTTGTTTATTGATGATTTTTCTAGGATGATGTGGGTTGCGTTCTTAAAGGAAAATTCTGAAGCCTTTGAAAAGTTCAAAATATTCAAAGCTAAAGTTGAGAATGAATCCGGATTGAAACTGAAATGTCTAAGATCAGATAGAGGAGGAGAGTTCACCTCTGATCATTTTTATGACTATTGTGAAGAGCATGGTATTAAAAGACAATTGAGTGCACCTAGAACCCCTCAGCAGAATGGGATTGTAGAAAGGAGGAATAGGATCATACTTGATACAATGTGCACTATGATGATTGAAGGAAAATTTGTGCACACTTATTGGAGAGATGTAGTGAACACAACAGTATATACTATCAACATAACCCAATTGAGGCCAGACACAGATAAGACATCCTATTAACTTTGGTTTGGCAATGTACCTACAGTAAAGTACTTTAGAATCTTTGGCAGCAAGTGCTACATCAAAAGAGATGATGGTGTTGGTAAGTTTGATGCTAGAAGTGATGAAAGTATTTTCCTTGGTTATTCTACTAAAATCAAAGCATATAGATGTTTCAATTTGAGATTAAAGAAGATAATTGAAAGCACGCATGTTAAGATTGATGAAAATTTTATGGTTCAAGAAAGATACTATGAATATGCACCTATGATTGAGGATGAATCTAGACCTAGCAGCAAAGATACTGCTATTGAAGAAATTTTTGATTGCATTGATGTCTCATGCAATGACCCTGAATCAAGCAGAGAAGAATCACAAACTATAGAAGAACAAGACACACCTAAGGTTCCAAAATTCACATCTAGATACCATTCTAAAGATGACATCTTTGGAGATCAAAGCAGTAGTGTTTTGACCAAATCTAAAGCAAAAGGTCTAGCAATGGATGAAGAGGTATGTTTACTTTCACAGATTGAACCCTTAAGTGTTGAAGATGCCTGTAATGACTCTGATTGGAATAATGCAATGAAAGAAGAATTAGATCAGATAATCAGAAATGACACATGGTAATTGGTCCCCAGACCCAGTGACAAAAATGTGATCGGAACAAAGTGTGTATTCAGAAACAAGATGAATGAAGATGGTACAGTAGTTAGAAACAAAGCAAGATTGGTATGTAAGGGATATGTGCAGAGAGAAGGAATAGACTACACTGATATTTTTGCCCTTGTGAGTAGACTGGAAGCCATAAAGTTGTTCTTGGCATATGCAATAGTCAAAGACTTTAAAGTATATCAAATAGATGTAAAATCAGCTTTTCTGAATGATGATTTGAATGAAGAAGTCTACATTGAACAACCTGAAGGATTTAATCTTTCAGATGAATTAGACATGGTATGCAAATTGAAGAAGGCACTCTATGGTCTTAAATAGGCCCCAAGAGCTTGGTATGAGAGACTTGATGGTTATCTTACCAAGATTGGATTTAAGAAAGGAGCGGTAGATTATAACCTATTCACAAGAGAAACACCTGATGGATTATTATTAGTTGCTATATTTTTTGATGACATTATCTTTGGGGGTAATGATAAGCTCAGTAAAGCATTTGCAAAAGAAATGTAGAATGAATTTGAAATGAGTATGATTGGTCCTATAAAATACTTTTTGGGAT
>MU223860.1:1258569-1289386 GCA_018584345.1 Thuja plicata | reverse complement strand
TGAAGACCTTTCAGATGGATGATTGTAAGCCAGTATGCACTCCCATGATAACAGGTAGCAAGCTTTCAAAAGATGATGACTCCACAACAGTTGATAAGACATTGTACAAATCTATGATTGGTAAACTTATTTATCTAACTCAATCTAGACCTGACATATCTAATGCAATTGGCATTGTTGGAAGATTTGCAGCTAAACCCAAGCAAAGTCACCTAATGGTAGTCAAAAGGATATTCAGATATCTAAAGGGAACTATAGACTATGGTTTATGGTATCCTAAATTAGAGAATGTAAATCTTCATGTATACATAGATGCAGATTGGGCAGGTTGTATTGATGACATAAAGAGCACTTCAGGAGGAGCAGTATTCCTTGGAGATAGGTTGGTTTCTTGGATAAGCAAGAAGAAAAAATGTATTTCTCAGTCAATAGCAGAAGCTGAATATGTTGTAGCAGCACTGAATTGTTCAACTATGGTTTGGATCAAGCAGATGGTTAAAGACTTTGGAATTTAGGTTGATTATCCTATTGTTATTCATTGTGATAATAGTAGCACTATCAACATGTCTAAGAAACATGTCATGCACATAAAGAAAAAACACATAGAGATCAAGTACCATTTCTTAAGAGAAAAAGTTGCAGAAAAAGAAGTTAAATTGGACTATGTGAATACCAAAGAATAGTTGGCAGATATTTTCACGAAGCCCTTATCAAAGGATACTTTTTAGTATCTCAGGGAGAAGTTGGGAGTAATTCCCTCTCTTAAGTTTGTTTAGAAGAAGCAAAAAAGACATCATTCATTATGTGACTGATGAATGGTTGACTACTCTACTTTTAGAGTAGTACCTATACCTAAAAAGACTATGGCGCCCTTTTCCATTGATGTCAAAGGGGGAGTATATAGTAAGTAGGAGTATGTACTAAGGGGGAGCATATACTCTGGGGGAGTATATAGATGGAACAAAAACACAGACAGAGGAACTGCAACAGTTTAGAGAAATATTTGATGAGGATATTGAGAAGATTGTAAAAGAAATAGGACACCATGAACAGAGGATATTTTTGATATCATATGTTTCCATCAATTTCAAAGGGGGATATTGTTGGAGATTTGATTCATAATAGTTGATTGATTGTATGTTTGTCATTGATGACAACATATAATACACAGTAGTGATTCTGTATGAACTTATGTGAATGATGACATGAAGACTTGTGTGGATAGATACATGTTGTTGACATGTTTATTATGTTATGTTCATACACGCAGACCCACATATGATGTTTTTGTAAAGCTATGCAATTCTGTTATTAGCAATTACAGTTCTGGATGTATAACGGTTTAGGGCCGACGTATATAATGTGTCTCATGAGTTGCGCCTATATTTAGGATATGCATGTGTATATTCATGACTAATTATGAGTTGAGGATATAAATCCAAAGGTGCCAAACGTGTTTCAAGATGATTGCATAGTTATGATTAATTTGGTGAGGCCAACTCAGTGAAGCATCATGTCTGTTCAGCATTGACTTGCGTGGACTTAATATTGTTTGTGTGCTTAGTTAAGCCAACTAAGATATTGATGAAGTGTTTCTAAGAGCCAACATGACCTTCTAATTTGGAGAAGATACTTATAGTAGTTCAATTATGATACGCTAAATGTGAATGATATGAAATGTGAAGAAAGATGTACAAAGTAGATTATCAGAGTTGGTTCATTCATCAAGGATCTATGTGAATAAGAAGTGAAAGATTGTAAGAAACTAGAACTGATCAAGATAGTAGGTCTATTCTATAGTTCATCATCAGATATAGTGCATATCTGTTATACAGAAGGTTGTAGCCTTCACCATCAAGCAGTGAGCTTTTGGATAGTGAGTCCACCACCCCTAATAGGGTTATTTGTAAAAGACTCCTAACAGGGTCTGACCCTTAACTAGGTCACTATACTTATTGCATTGTATTGTATGACTCCTAACAGGGTTGAAATATCTTCTAACAGGGATTACTACAAACAAGTATAGTTTATTGTGGGTGATAATTCCCACCGGGATTTTTACCATTTGGTTTCCCCGTAATCAAATTGTGTGTTGAGTACTGTGTTATCTGATTATGCATTTAATTTTTTGTATACTAAAGTTAAAGAAGTAAGAAAAGGACTTAAGTAACTGATAACTGATTCACCCCCCCTCTCAGTTATCCTTTGGGACTATTCTAACATATAATAGTAGGTTCTTTCTCTTTTTTGGTATCAGGTATGGGCTTCATGGTGAATGTTTTCCCTTCTTTGGTGATAGAGTAGGTATTTTTCCTACAATGGTGTGTGGCATCTACATCATACTACCAAGGTCTACCTAGAAGGATGTGGGAAGCATCCATTTCAACAACATCACAAATAAATTTATCTTTAAAGTCTGCTATATAAAACTCTATCCATGCTTATTCAGTCACTAAGGTTTGTTGACCTTTTGTTAGCCAAAAGACATGATAAGGAAAAAGATGAGAATTCTTAGGGAGGTTTAACTTCTGTACCATTTCACAAGATACTAAATTTTTAGTTGAGACAGAATCTATAAGTAAATTACATACCTTCCCATTGCATTTGATCTTTGTTCGGAAGATATTATTTCTTTGAGGAGGTTCTTGGCTTTGTGGAACTTGAAGGAAGACTTGTCTCATCATCAAACATGCTCCTTCCTCTGGTTCTAAGTCCCTTGCATTTGCATTGTCTTCTTGCTTGTCCTCTTGAATGAGTTGTGCTCTTCTTTCTCCTTGATTGTTATTGTTTCTCTTCTCAGGGCATCTGCCTGCATGGTGTCCCAATTGATTGCAGTAGCAACACCTTAATGGTCCATTTCCTCTTCCAGTGTTTTTCCTTCCCCTATTGAAGGGTCTTCTCCCTCTATAGTTACCTCTAAAGTTTGTATCATTTTTTTTCTCCTTGGTTAGGGGTCCTGCTACTATTACTAATGTATTTTCCTCTATTCCAAGAGGTTCCTCTTCCTCTAAAGTCCTTCCCACTGTCATTACTCTTTCCCTTTTCAAACTCTTATTTTCTCTTCCACTTCTCCTCTACCTTGAGTTCCATTTCATAGCACTTGTTCACTGTGGTAGGGAAATGTAGGCTAAGTTCCTCTTGAATGGATACCTTAAGGCCATTCATATATCTTGCTAACTTTTCTTCTTCATATTCTGCCACATTTGTCTTCATACATAGCTTTAGGAACTCCTCGGTGTATGAGCCTACATCCATATCCTTTTTCTTTAGGATTTAATTTCTCTTATGGAGTTGTACCCTATAGTCTTCAGGCACATAGGTCTCCTTGACCAATGCAATCATTTTGTTCCATGAAGAGATCATACTCTTCCCATTCTTCACCCTCTCTATTTGGATGAAGTTCCACCAAGTTAGGGATGCTTCCTTCAACTTGGATCTTTCCATCTTCACTCTCTGCTTCTCAGGGATGTCCTCACACTCCAAGAATCTTGTTAGGGCCTCTATCCAATCCAAGGCCACATCTGCATTCATATTTCCACTAAAAGTTGGTAAATCCAACTTCTCCCTTATGGTTCTTCTCCCCATAGACTTTAAGGCCTCTAGAAGGGGTCTCTAGTCTACAGGAATGTTCACATCCTGATCAGGGGTGTCCCCATTTGAATCACTCCCTTCTTCACCACAAGAAGTTTCCTCTTTTCCCCTCTCTACCTTGTTCTCCAACTCTTGAACTCTTCTTGTCAAGGCTGCATTTGCTGCACTTTGTTCTCTCACCATATTTTCTAATTCAATTTTTCTAACCCTTGAAGGGATATCTTCATCCTTAGGAGCAGACATAGCTTTGATGCCACTTCATGCAAAGTGGGCAACAGGAAGCGTCTAGGTGACTCAAACTAGGGCAATGCACCCAAAAACACCAACTTATCAAGGCCAAGGTGCTTCACACTTATCACAAGTGTGGGAAAGGAGTTGGTTAAGGTTATCACAACCCCAAAACCCCAAGGGAAACCTAATCACCAGGTTTCACCAATCCTTCAACACCAACTACCAAGGTTGGCTTTACAAGTACTTGACCCGAATTCACAACAATAACCCCAAAGTGAATAATAGGACCAGGCATGACCTATGCTCATAGGTATGGTATATTTAGGTCCCTAAAATTTAGTTCCAATGGTTCTTTCACTCAAGAGAAACCCAAAAGACATAGTTGCTTAACAAGACGAAGACTAGGCTTGTAGCCTTTTCCCAAAGGAAAATTGATCTTAAATGGAATTATTCCACATAACCCCTTTAATTGATTAGGGGTTTAGACACCCTTTATGGCCTAGGACTTTGGAATCAAACCCTAGAACATGGAAATGAGAAAGAGACAAGATGATACACAAAATTGCTTTTGCAATTAGGGCTAATTATGCCTCCACTTACTCTACAAGTGCCTTTAGGATGCATCCAAATTTCAAACTAATGAATGCATTATGTGAGGGTGTGTACAAGGGTCTCCTTCTCTTACTTAGAGCCTTTAATGAATCTCCAAACTAGAGTTATGATTGTTGTCCTAATTCTGGATTGGTGCATACATAAGGATATACGCCTAGGGCATCATTGTAACTCCATCTCCTTGAATTTTGGAGAACCCATCCTAAAAAATCTTAAAGATTATCATAAAAACATTTTTTCCACCAAGGGTCATTGAATTCCCATGGTAGAAAAGTGAAATACACTAAATTCTTTCCTAAACCCTGATTTAGGGCCTACAAACCAGGCCGTGAGTTTTGTAAATTCAATAAATTTCAAAATAAGATTGATAAAAACAAGAGACCAAAGGAAAATGAAAGAAGATTCAAATAAATAACCTTTGGTTTTAGACTTTCATGTCCTTTTGTCTGTACCCGATCGTACACAAAGACTATTTCTCGGGAATGCAGGAAAATGGTTATATTTTATTAATTTCAAAATTCCAAATTACATTATTAGCCTAGCACCCTCCTAAAATGGATTTTGTAGGCACTCCCAATGGTTACATAACATATTTGAACTGATTTGACCATTTGGGAGTTGTTTTTCAAAAAGTTGTTAAGTTTGCTCAAAAGTTGCTTGACAACTTTTGAGCAACTTTTACATATTTTGCAATTTTGCAAATCTAGTGACCAAACTTGGTCACAATGTTATTTTTGTGATCCCTAGTGGATCCAAACATGAAAAAACCTAAAAGAAACTATTCCTAGGGTTTTGGACCATAAATGACCAATAGTTGACCAAGGGCTCATATGGTGCCAAACTTGGAACTATGGCCTTACAAGGTGGTCCAGTGACTAACCCAATGTCTTAACATCATTAAAGGCCTTTTAGTACCTTGAGAGAACCCATAGGTTCTATAGGAACACTTTATTCATTCAGGGTGCTCCTGCACCACCATATTAAGAGCTTTACCCTATTAGGATTAACCCTACTGAGGGATTTCAAACCCTAATTAAAGATTTACTTGGTTAAATTATTTAAAAATAAGACCTATTAGGATCTAGTCGGTTAAGGGATTTTCTTGTAGATAATATTAGGAATTGACAAGTAAAAGTGATCTAAAAAGAATAACACTCCTCTATTAGTACAGATCCAGTTCAAGCTCAATCTCTTCTAAACATCTAGACAATCTTCTCTCTTCTATCTTCTCTCGATCACACCACTATATCTATAATCTAAACTTTTACAACTCATCATTTTACATATATATACAATACAAGTTCATTAGGGAAATTATCCGCCTTAAAAAAATGTTTTACAATCTTTCTTGCTTAATTCTTAAACCTTAAATTGTAATACCAATCTATAAATTTCTCTAACAAACTCAGGTCAACCTTTGAATATATCACACATTAATTTGGCAAAGAAAATTCAAACCATAACACATTCTCCAATGTTCTTGCACAACTTCAAGAGATTCGATCATAACGATCATAGAAATGCCAACTCATCAATCCATGTTGATCTGCAACATCACTATGATCCCTAGAAAACATTATCACTTATCACAACATGGTGCATCATCGCTAGTAGAGGATCTGACTGATTGTTCTAAGAAATTCCTTTTACTTTCCACTAAATGATCTTTTATCCATTGAAACTTGGTCTTCCCATCACCCAAAAATGATGCAAAATCAACACCAACCTCATAACATCTTCAAGATACCATATCTTTAACTACAACATCTGAATCCAAACCTATTTGACACATATGATAAACTTGTTTGGTCATAGATATTAATGATTACAATTATTCAATTGTGTATTGTCATTGATGTATACACAAATGTAGTGATGTTACACAAATTTCTATACCTAAACTAAGCACAGTTACTGTATGCCATGCTCTCTCGGGCATTGAAGAAGACCAAAGTGATTTTTAGTTCTAACTGAGTTTACTTGGGCAATATAGTAATGGTCGGGCATTGAAGGATTACAGTGTTAACCGAGTTATGCATTTAGTGTTAGCTGACTAACTGCAGTTTACACTTTATGTTTAATTGGTTATATGAAGCTGATAGACTTAAGTTTTATTATTTATTTGGAAGGTTATTCAAGCTGACTTGACAAGGCTTATCATATATATACAAGGTCAAGTTTGGATTAAATGTGTGAGAAGATAATAAGAAGAAATATATGGCAGAGTTTTGATATGGGGAGTGAAGGAAAAATCAGATGGGATTCTGATTAAGGACATAGCATCCATATAGAGATGCAATAGAATATACGATCAATAAGGATCCATTTTAAAGACAAAGAAGAGATTTGAATATGCAAAGACAGTTTCTTTGTCAAATAGATCAATCCATTGTTACTCTCTAACAATTGTAGCAGTGATCCAAATCTCTTTACAGAGTAGACTTAATAGTCTTTCATAAATCCTCTCACAAGGTGACATTTCTACATTGAAGTGTTTGAAGATCTCTAACAAGGCTAATCCTTACAGGGTGATTAAATCCTCTAATAGGGTCACACCTAGCAGTGTGTTTTGTAACATTTAACAGGGTTGGCTCCTAACAGGGCTCACTTCAGAAGAGTGCAAAATAGTAACTAGTTGCAGTTGGTGGTTTTCCCAAATTGGGTTTCCACGTTAAATCTTGGTTTCATCTGTGTACATGTTATTTTCTTTATTATTTATGTTTCTACACTTGATAACTAAAGGATAATCATGGTTAATATTTTAATATTTCTTTTTTAACTGATTAACAACATAATATCTTTGTTAATTGAGTAACAGTGATAAGTTTGATTAAGACATCTAAGGGACTTGGATTTTTTTTGTGGTAATTGATTCACCCCTCCCCTCTCGATTAATCAACCCATTTTCACCAATTGGTATCAGAGCATTTGGTTCTTTAAGGGAATTTTTCAAGGCCTACACTAAAGATCAGAGATGTCTTATAGAAGGGAGATCCCCAAGATTAACAAAGACAACTTTGTTGCATGACAAGATTTGATGAGGCTACATCTATCTACTATCGGAGATACTGGTTTTCAATTCTTGGACCATAAGTATGTGGAACCACTGAGACCTATGTCTGTGGATCAGATGGTGGACATGAAGAATCATAATATAATGATGATTGATATAGCTTCTTCACTTAGCTATTTCAAATTTGATGAAGTCAAGGACTTCCCTACTGCATATGATATGTGGAAGAAAATACATGATATACATGGAGGAGATGAAAATGTAAAGAGCTAAAGAAGAAATTCTCACAGGTCAGTTTGATTAGATGAAAATGAAAGAATGAGAAAAAATTCCAAAATATAGTGAAAGAATCAAGTAAAGTGTCAGTGCCATTAGAGCTGCTAGTGGAAAAATTGAAGAAAAATAGTGGTTATTAAGGTATTGAGAACTTTAATTCCTATCTATGCAATTAGGGTTTCAACTATTCAAGAGATGAGGTGCGGTAATGATATAACTCTAGATGCATTGGTTGGAAGGCTTACATCTTTTGAGTTGGACAATTTTGACAATTATTCTCCTAATCCTGGCAATTTTGAGTTTGCATTCAAAGCTAAATTAAACCTTGGTAAGATGGATATAAACTCAAAAGGAAAATAGATTGACAGTGATAGTGATGATGACTCTGATGATGAAGATTTGGAAATCATTGAAGCACGAATTGCAAAGAGAGCTGCCAAAGGAAAAGGACAGTACAAAGGAAGAACACCATTGATTCTCTTTTCATGTGATGAGGTTGGTCACATTTCTACTAAGTTTCCAAGCAAAGAAGAAAAAGGTGAGAGAAAGTTAAACAAGTACACAAGTGAAAAATATTTCAAAAGCTATAAAAGATACAAGGACAAAGGTAAGAAATCTTGTTATATTGCAAAAGATTCTGATAGTGATGAAGATGAAGATGAAATGGTTTACATTGTTATTAAGGATGACTCAAACAATGAAGATAATGAAAAGACTGCACTCTACTCTCATATTAGCAAAAATGACACTTGGATAATTGATAGTGGTTGTTCTCACCACATGATTGGTGATAAAACTAAATTTAAACATCTTGAGCACTATCATAGTGGGAGTGTCAGTTTTGGGAATGATGAACCTTGCTATGTGAAAGGTAAAGGTTGTATTGTTCTAACTAAAGGAATCAAATGTGATAATTCTTATTGGGTTGAAGGACTAAGGTGTAATCTACTAAGTGTGGCACAGCTAAATAAAATTGGTTTCAAGGTAGAATTCATGAATGGTAAGGCCAAGTTTCTGGATGGTAAGGGAAACCTACTTGGAATTGGCAGGCAAACAAAAGGTAATCTATTCTATCTTGATATCACTGAAAGTTCATGTTTTATTGCACAAGTAGAAGAAAGTTGGTTATGGAATAAAAGGTTGTGTCATGTGAATTTTGATAATCTGGTCAACATAAGCAAGAACAAAAGAGTAACATGTATTCCTATTTTGAAGAAACCTGAATTGGAAATATGCAAACATTGTCAAATTGGGAATATGGGAAAAAATAGTTTCAAGAGAAATAATTGCAATACTGAAGAATTCTTGGAGTTAGTGCATATTGATCTGTGTGGACCAGTTGGAACAACAAGTTACATAGGAGAGAATTATTCCATTCTATTTGTTGATAGTTATTCCAGAATGATGACTGTTATGTTTCTCAATGAAAAATCATAAGCTTTTCAGAAGTTTAAGTGGTACCTTGCCAGAGTTGAGAAGGAAACATGAAAGAAACCTAAATGCTTAAGATCTGATAGAGGAGGTGAATTCATTTCTACTGAATTCAATGAATTCTACAATAAAAGACGAATTAAGAGACAAGTATTTTCCCCAAGTACACCACAACAAAAATGGGATAGCAGAAAGAAGAAATAGATCCATTATGGATTGTGTAAGAACCTTGATGATTGAGAAGAATTTTGCAACCAAATAATAGAAGGGAGCTATTAGCACTGCAATTCACACCTTGAATAGAGTTCAACTAAAGAAAGGTACTGAGAAGACACATTTTGAATCATGGTATGGCTATAAACCCAATGTTTGTTATTTCAAAGTATTTGGAAGTAAATGTTACATCTTGAAGGAAGCAAGAAATGGAAAATTTGATGTGAAAGGTGATGAAGGTATATTCCTAGGATACTCCTACAAAATAAAATCATATAAATGTTTGAATCTTGCTACTCATAAAATCATAGAAAGTGTACATGTAAAGATTGATGATTTTGTAGAGATAATTAAAGAACAGAGTAGTAAACACTGTGAGGACTACATAAATTTTGTGTATTATGAACCTGATACTGTGTCTAAGACACAGGCAATGGTGATTGGACAACAACCATGCCAACCACTGAATTCATCAGCACAATCCTTGTTGCAACCTATGCAAACTAAGCTTCTAACTGAAGAAACTGAGTCTCAGACTGAAGAAACTAAGTCACAGACAAAGGGAACCAAGTTGCAGACAGAGGCACCCAAGTCTTAGATAGAGGCACCTGAGTCTCAGATAGTGGAATCCAAGTATCAGTTGGAAGAATAGAATAAAATGTTTGAGCATGGTGAACCAAGTGGAGCAAGCCTAGAATCAAAGAGGAAGGAACCTGTACTAGCCAAATATGTCAGAAGGCATCATGCACTTGAGAAAATAATTGGAGATCAGAAAGAAGGTATAATGACAAGGAACAAACTTAAAGGTACATGTTTGCTTAGTGAAATTGAAGCAAGATCCATTAAAGATGCATTGAATGATGAAAGTTGGATAGAATCCATGAATGAAGAGATTTAGAAGACAGAAAAGAAAAAAACCTGGACTCTTGTACCTAGACCAAAAGACAAGAATGCGATTGGTACTAAGTGGGTTTTCAAAAACAAGATGAATGAAAAAGGTGAAGTTTCCAGAAACAAAGCAAGATTAGTGTGTAAAGGATATGCTCAAGAAGAGGGTATTAATTATGGAGAAACATTTTCTCCTATTGCAAGACTTGAAAGAGTCAGAACTCTTCTGGCATACACAACACATAAAGGAATCAAGGTATACCAAATAGATGTAAAATATGTATTCTTGAATGGAATTCTAGAAGAGGAAGTCTATATTGAGAAACCCGAAGGTTTTTTTTACCCTAAAAAAAGGAATATGGTTTGAAAATTGCACAAAGGCTTGTATGAACCGAAGAAAGCTCCTAGAGTCTGGTATGAAAGATTGCATGGTTAGCTAGTAAGTATTGGATTTCAGAGAACTAATGACAATAGTAGCTTGTACACCAAAGGACATCAGAACAAGATATTATTAGAAAAGATATTTGTTGATGATATACAATTTAAAGAACATTATGATTTATGAAAATCATTCTTCGAAGCTATGAGTAAGGAATTTGAGATGTCTATGTTTGGAGAAATCAAATTCTTTGTTGGTTTACAAGTTCACCAGATGAAGGATGATATCTACATTTCCCAGTCTAAATACATCAAAGAGATACTGAAGAAATTTGGAATAGAATATTTCAGACTAGTTGGGACACCTATGCCTACTGGACATAAGTTGTCTAAGGATGATGACTCAAAGGAGGTAAATCAGACTACCTCCAGATCTATGATTGGTAAAATTAAATATGTTGTTCACACTAGACCTGATATTGCATTAGCAGTTGGTATTGTTGCAAGGTTTTCATCTAATCCTAGAGAGAATAATTTGATGGCTATCAAAAGGATTCTGAGACATCTTAAGGGTACTAAAGATTATGGATTATGATATAAGAAAGCAGGAAACTTTGAATTGAAGACTTTTACTGATGCTGAATGGGTAGGAAGTGTTGATGACAAAAAGAGCACCAATGGTGGAGCACATTTCTTGGAAAAAGGTTAGTCTCTTGGACCAGCAAGAAAGAAAATTGCATTTCTTAGTCTACAACAGAGGAAAAGTATGTTGCTGCAGTAGTAAATTGTTCAAATATCATATGGTTCAAACATTTTTTTTTAGGTATGAAGGAGGAAATCAAAGAACCATTTATTATCTATTGTGACAACACTGGTGCTATTAACATTTCAAAGAACCCTGTGATGCATACTAAGATTAAGCATATTGCAATAAAGTATCATTTCTTGAGGGAATTGATTCAGGCCAAGGAATTAAGGTTGGAATATGTGAATACTAAAGAACAAATTGTAGACATATTCACAAAACCTTTACCTAAGGATGCATTCTTGTATCTTAGAGGAAAGAGAGGGTTGATTCCCCTAACCAAGGCTCACTAATGGACAGACTTAAGTTTTATTATTTATTTGGAAGGTTATTCAAGCCGACTTGACAAGGCTTATCATATATATACAAGGTAAATTTTGGATTGAATGTGTGAGAAGATTATAATAAGAAATATATGGCAGAGTTTTGATATGAAGAGTGGAGGCAAAGTCAGATGGGATTCTCATTAAGGATAGAACATCCAAACAGAGCTGCAATAGAATATTGGATCAGTGAGGATCCATTTTAAAGCCAAAGTAGAGATATGAATCAGCAAAGACAGTTTCTTTGTCAAACAGATCAATCCATTGTTACTCTCTAACAATTGTAGCAGTCATCCAAATCTCTTTACAGAGTAGACTTAACAGTCTTTCATAAATCCTCTCACAAGGTGACATTTCTACATTGAAGTGTTTGAAGACTTCTAACAAGGCCACTCCTTACATGGTGATTAAATCCTCTAACAAGCTCATACCTAGTAGTGTGTTTTGTAACCTTTAACAAGGTTGGATCCTAACAGGGCTCACTTCAGAAGAGTGAAAAGTAGTAACTAGTTACAATTGGTGGTTTTCCCAAATTTGGGTTTCCACATTAAATCTTGGTGTCATATGTGTACATGTTATTTTATTTATGCTTTATGTTTCTACATTTAATAACTAAAGGATAATCACGATTAATATTTTAAGATTTCTTTGTTAATTGAGTAACAATGATAAGTTTGATTAAGACATATAAGGGACTTGGATTTGTTTTTGTGGTAACTGATTCACCCTTCACCTCTCAGTTACTCAACCCATTTTCAATAGATATAGCATCTAGAGACATCACTTAGGATTCCCTTACAATAGTAAATGCTAACTGTTACCATAGCTTTCGATTCAACCTCTTGAAAATACATTAGCATAATAAGCACATTGTCAACCAACAAACACTAAATTGACATCAATGACAATATTAAAATTTATCATCCAATCATCATATTTGCATCAAATGCATCTCATTTATTCTTACAATCTCCCCCTTTGGCATTGATGGAAACACCAACAATACCAAGCATACTAAATACCAAAAATACTAAAAATGATCCCCCTTAGCTGATACATCTTTGTAGTTCTTAGATCTTGAGTTCTCTCCTCCTTTACTGAGTCTTCTCCCGATACCTGACTTTCTCTTCTTGTGTTATTCTCCATAAATAGTTATTTACTCTTTTCTTCACTTCTCCCCCTTTGACAATAATTCCAAAGATGCAACATGCCAAAGTCTTCATCTTCTACAATTGTCTTCATCTTTTACCGACTTCTCCCCCTAAGGAGTAGTCCCCTGATCATCAATCCACAATGAAATATATGATAATAAATCCAGTGGATTGATGCACCAACAAAATCTTAGTTATTTGTAGGTAGGGCATAACCCCTATCTTACCTCTAGGGTACTCAAAAGTATCCTTAGGTAGTCATTTTGTGATGCAAGAGTATCTTGGGTTTTATTACCATCTTGTATCGACCAAAAACATCTGAGTTTTCTTGTTCCTAGTCACTAGTTGAAGTGTTTTTAGTCATAGTTGAGTTCTATAAATCCTTGGTGGTTGTAGTCATAATATGTTGTTCCTGAGATCATTTGGAATCTTTTCCTATGATCACAATGCATTTGGATTTATCGCACCTGAGTTATGTTGGATTCATTGACAATGTTTAGAATGTGTTCTTCATGTTCTTGAACCAGTCAATGTTTGGATCTTCAGTTTAATTTCCTTGATAATCAGTGCTTATGGATCATTTTCCTATGTGGCTACATGTTTGGATGACCTATTTTTATGATCTCTCTTTATGATTTAATAGTTGGCTAAAGATCTCTTTATTTGAGGCTAACTAGGTAGTTGGTTGGTAACATCTTTTGTTTGTCTTGTAAAATATAATCTCGAGGCTGACTTGTTTGGTCGCGGTCATGTATTTATGTAGGATCTTGGTTCTTGTTGGGGGGATGGTTGATGGATATTTAATCAACATTGTTAGAAGGATGGATAGACTACTAGTTGTCATAGATGAGAAATAATAATAAAGTTTATCATAAGTCCTTAGACTTTGAGCTGGGCATGTCAGATTTCTGTTGCAAAGCTTTGGAATCAGTTTATCTATTGAATTTAATGTAATATATGTGTTTCATACTCTAGATCTATGTGTTTAATTCTTGAAATATTTGAATTTTTTTTGTGTAACTCTTACTACAAGGTTGGACTATTAATATTCTTGGACCCTCATACCTTGACGGTGTCACTTTGTGAAGATATTTTCTATCTGCTCCTTTGTTGGTGCATATTCCAACTTCACCTCCTTATCCTACACTTTATCTCTCATAAAGTTATGCTTTAATTCAATCTACTTACTCTTGGAATGCATTATTTTATTCTTGGACATATATATTGCACTTGTATTGTCACAAAAAATAGTTACTAGTTCAATTACCTTTTCTTCAAATGTCAACTTGATATCATCTGTACGGTCATGTACATAATGCAAAAGACTTCAGAGAATCAATGGAACAAATATTATACTTTCAGAAATGCATAAATGTCAAGTATTCACCAAGTGATAGACAACACTGACAAAGTGCACACCATCGGTAAAGGAAAAGAAGAAAAGTCACAGTGATACCCGACGAGCAGAAGACAACGTTGCCCGACAAAGCAAAACTATAGGATGCCCGACAAGCTGAAAACAGAGTTGCCTGATGAGTAAAATCCAATTATTCCTGATGGATGGAGATCCCAAAGCTAACTGGAGTCACATTGATGGAACTGACAGTTGTAACCGATGACTAACTAAAGAGTTGACCGATGAAACAGAGAGTTCAGAAAATGAAAAAATATCTAGCTGGCAAGAGCTAAAGATAGACTTAACTGGTTGTTTTCTTTGTTTTATTTGACCAAAGTTAAGTGATTGATTTAAAGCTGATTTGTACAGTTGGAAAGAAGATAACTATGAGATAAATCTAGAGTTATGCTTTAAATCAAATTGGCTAGATTGTTTTTCACGTCAAGAATCAAGAATCAAGAAATCAAGAAACAGTGAATATCATGTCTATATAAGAAACAAGTTTAATTCATTTTTGTATCACATGAAAAAGGGATGAGGGGGAGTGAATAGAAAGAGGATGTTCAAGAGAAACTAATGAAGAGCAACTTCATGCAGTACTGATCAATCAAGCTAAAGGAGAGCTAAGGAAATCTATAGACACCGATAATCAGTGAGCACAACATCACAGAGTAGAAAGTGTGGAGCACAAAGAATTGAATTGATATATTGATCAGAGAAGTAATGTACTTAAATAGATCTAAAAATTTTCAATTCAAGTTGCATTAGAAATAGGTCATTTTGTTTCAGTTTAACCATTGAAGCATCAAGTCTCCTAATAGAGCAGGACTTAACAGTCTTATATATATTGAGGTACATCCCAAGGAGTGCCAAAAAGGTTGATTCATGAAAGTAGCATTGGATTTTCCTAAAGCCTATTGACAATCTAAGAAGAAGGTTGATTCAAGGATGGTAGCACATAGATGTCTGATACTAAGTGAGAACCTATATGTGTAAAATCCTCTAACAAGGTCACACCTAACAGTGTGTTTGTAACCTTTAATAGGGTTGGCTCTTAACAGGGCTCACTTCAGAAGAGTGAAAATTTGGTGTACCGGTCCCAGTGTTTTTTTCTCTTAATAGGGTTTCCACATTAAAAATCCATGTGTTATGTGTGTATGGTTTTTTACTTTACTATTTTACATTTCACATATGTATTTCTAGATTTATCAATATACTCTGCATATTTCCTGTATTTCGGTAAATAGTTATACTGCTTATCAGTAATCAAGGAGAATAAGGACAGACAAGGAAAACTGACAGACAGTTAATCATTATAAGTATTTCATGGCATATATCTTGTAGGGACATAATAATCTAAGGCTTATTTGATTGGTGGTTATTGATTAAAGGATAAATTTTTAAGGCCACTGATTCACTCCCCCCTCATAGTTATTACTAAAAATTGGTATCAGATCTTGTGTGCTTAGAAGGAAGGTCTCAAGACCTAAGTCAAAGATCACAAGATGAACAGACGAGATGTGCCCAAGTTGAACAAAGATAACTTTTATTCATGGAAAAGCAGGATAAGACTCCACTTATCAGGTATTGGTAATGATGTTACTCAATTCCTTAAAACTGAATATGTGTTTCCCACAAGAGCACCAACAGCTGAACAAATCAGAGAGAAGCATGAACATAATGGCATGATGATAGAGCTTGCTTCCTCACTGTCTGATGCTGAATTTGAAGATGTCAAAGAATGAAAAACTACAAAGCAGATGTGGGACAAATTGAAGCTTGTGCATGGTGGTGACAAAAATGTTTTGAGAGCCAAGGTAGAAAGCCTTAGAGGAAAGTTTTATGATCTCAAAATGAAAGAAGGAGAAAAAATCACTCAGTACAGCACCAGAATTAAAGAGGTAGTCAATGCTATCTGAGGAGTTGGAGGTGTACTAGAAGAAGATATAGTGGTAAGTAAAATTCTAAGAACCTTACTACCTACTTATGCTATTAGAGTATCTTCCATTCAAGAAATGAGAGCAGTAGCAAATATCAATGTTACTCTAGAAAGTTTAATTGTTTGATTGATTTCATTTGAGATGAATAGCTTTGATAATAGTGTCTTACCAAACATAGAGTCTGCATTTAAAACTTCTATGAGAATAATTAAATCAATTCACAAAAACACTATGAGAAAAGATAGTGATAGTGAAAGTGAAGAAGATGATCTTGATGAAATAGAAGGACTTATAGCCAGAAGAATGAAGAGAGGCAAAGGGAAATACAAAGGTAAATTACCACTTTTTTTTTTTAATTGTAAATAGATTGGACACTTTGCTGCAAGATGCACAAACAAAAGAAAAGATGAAAGAAGTAATGACAGATCTTTTGAGAAGAAGTCTGACAAACGTGATTACAGAAGCTACCAACAATCAGAAAGGAGAGATACCTGAGACTATAAGGACATATGAAAGAAGGTCAGCTACCTAGCTAAATGCAAGGATGATGATACTAACACTGAATCTGATGAAGACATCGAGATGGTGTTTGTAGCTGTAAAGGATGATTCAGATGATGATGAAGAAAGGTATGTAGAAATAGCTCTCATATCTAAAATTAGCAAAAATGATATTTGGATCATAGATAGTGGCTGCACTCATCATATGACCGGTGATAAGCAAAATTTTGAGACTTTTGAATACTAAAAAGGTGGATCAGTAAGAATGAGAAATGACACACCTTGTCCAGTTGAAGGTAGAGGAACAATAATGTTGAATAACCAGATAAAGTGTGAAAATGCTTATTGGGTAAATGGATTAAATTATAATCTATTGAATGTTTCTCAGTTGAATAATTTAGGTCACAATGTAGCATTTGAAAAATAAGAAGGTAAAGATCTTCAATAAATCTAGAAATCCGATTGGTACCAGTGAGCAGACAAAAGGTAACTTATTCTATTTGAATGATACTAAATCCACTTGTTTGATTGCTACAAATGAAGACATATGGTTGTGGCACAAATACTGTGTCATGTGAATTTTGACAACATGATAAAAATTAGCAAAAAGAGAAATGTCAGAGGCTTATCGACAATGACCAAGCCCAACAACATCATGTGTAAAAATTGTCAAAAAGGTAAAATGACAAAGTCTAGTTTCAAAAGCAAGACCCATACATTTGATGCTATTCTAGAATTAGTCCATACTGATTTATGTGGACCCATGAGGAGAAAGAGTTATTATGGAGACATATTTTATTCTCTTTGTTGATGATTACTCTAGAATGATGACAGTTATGTTTTTGAAAGATAAATTAGAAGTATTTAAGATGTTTAAATGGTATAAGGCTTTGGTAGAAAAACAAAGTGTTAAGGATCTAAAATGTTTAAGATCAGATAGAGGAGGTGAGTTTATATTGGATGAATTCACTAAATTTTGTAATGAGCATGGTATAAAAAGATGGACTTTTGCACCAAGAACACCACAACAAAATGGTATTGCTGAGAGAAGAAATAGATTAGTAGTTGATTGTGCAAGAACACTGATGATAGAGAAAGGCATCACCCAAATCTTCTGGAGGGAAGCCATCAGTACTATTGTCTACACACTAAATAGAGTACAACTGAAGAAAGACACCAAGAAGACACCTTATGAGCTATGGTATGGATACACACCCAATGTGTGTTATTTAAAATTTTTTAGCTGTCAATGTTATATCTTAAAAGATGATAGAAATGGAAAACTTGACTCCAAGAGTGGTGAAGGAATTTTTCTAGGGTATTCTACCAAGAGAAAGGCTTAAAAATGTCTAAAGAAAGCCTCTAACAAAATTATTGAAAGTGCAAATGTAAAGATAGATGAATTCACAGAGAAGAATGAACAGGAAAGCACTAAAAAACTAGAGGACTACAATAAGTTCACTTACAAAAAGGAACCAGACACTCTACCCTACCAACAATGTAGATCCCCTGAGCTACAAATCATTAATCCAGCACATTAGGCTGCAAATACCGAAGGTTAGGATAATGATCAAAATAATGTGCAAGGTGATGAAGAAAAGAATGAAGAACAAAATAATGATCAAGCTGATAGGAAAAGGACTATACTTGTACTTGGCAGATATGTAAGGAAAAAACATCCATAGGTCCAGATCATAGGAGATAAGAACGCTAGTACAAGAACAAGAAGTAAGTCTTTTAACTCAAATTGGTTAATTTGTGAGTTTGAGCCAAAATCTGTCAATGTTGCACTAGATAATAAGGAATGGATAAGTGCTATGAATGATTATTGAGAAGATTGAGAAAAAAAAAATATGGTCACTTATGCCAAGACCAGATGACAAGATTGTCATCAGTACAAAATGGATATTCAGGAATAAGATGAATGAGAATGGAGAAGTCACAAGGAACAAAGGAAGAGTAGTATGCAAAGGGTATGCACAAGAGGAAGGTATAGAGTATGGAGAAACCCTTGCACCTATTGCTAGGCTAGAAGGATTAAGAATACTACTTGCTTATGCTGCATATAAAGGATTCAAGGTATACTAAATGGATGTCAAGTCAACATTCCTAAATGGAATACTTGAAAAAGAGGTATACATTGAAAAACTAGAAGGATTTGTTGATCCAGACAAGAAGGACATGGTATGTAGACTTCACAAATCCTTGTATGGATTGAAACAAGCTCCAAGAGCCTGGTATGAATGACTTCATTCCTATTTGATAAGTATTGTATTTGTAAGGACTAGTGAAAATAGTAATCTTTTTTTGAAGGAAGATACTGATGCTAACACTTTGATTGCTGAAATATTTATTGATGACATCATATTTGGAGGCAATAATATGCTATGCAAATCATTTGTTGATGAGATGAGAAAATATTTTGAGATGTCTATGTTTGGAGAGATCAAGTTATTTCTTGGTCTACAGATCATTCAACAAAGTGAAGGTATTTTCATTACATAGTCCAAATACATCAAAGAGGTCCTGCAAATATTCAAGATGGAAGATTCCAAACCTGTTGAAACACCGATGGCTACTGTATGTAAGTTGATAAAGGAGGACAAGAAAATAGAGGTAAATCAGACTTTGTACAAATCAATGATTGGAAAACTCATGTATGTTGTACACACTAGACTAGATATTACACATGTAGTAGGAATTGTTTCTAAGTTTTCTGCTAACCCCAGGGAATCACATATGACTTCTGTGAAAAGAATCCTAAGATATTTGAAGAATACTGAGGAATTTGGCTTATGGTATAGAAGAGAAGGAAAATTTGATCTAAAGGTGTTTACCAATGCTGATTGGGCTGGAAATCTTGATGACCGAAAGAGAACGACTGGAGGAGAATTCTTTATGGGTGACAAAATTTTCACATGGATTAGCAAGAAGCAAGGATGCATCTCTCAGTCTACTGTAGAAGCAGAGTATGTTGCTGCTACTGCAAATTGCTTAAATATTGCATGGATTAAACGTTGGAAGACATGCATATGATGATCTTAGAACCAGTGATTATCTATTTTGATAATACTAGCGCAATAAACATTTACAAGAATCCAATCATGCATGAAAAGACTAAACACATTGCCATCAAGTATCATTACTTGAGAGAAAAAGTTTAAGAAAAAAAGGTGATACTTGAGTATGTGCAATCCAAAGAACAATTGGCTGATATCTTCACCAAGCCACTACCCAAGGATAAATTTGAGTACCTGAGAAAGAGACTAGGGGTAAAACCCTTGTTTACAAGTCAGTAAAAGACTAAAGACTGTATCAACCTACTTATTATCAGAATATTATTCATGTTGATGCATGCAAAGAGAAAAACTTCAAATCTAAATCTATATATAGACAGGTATATATCAGAACTGAGCACTAGAACATATTGATGTATTGCTGATGGATAAGGGAAATTCAAGGAATATATTATGGATGGAGAGAAAAGATCATTTGACATTAATGTTAGATATCCGTGAGATATTTGTTTGGCTTTGATATCAAAGGGAGAGAGTTTATCCATATTATTATCACAAGTCATCAAAAAAAGAAGAAATATTATCCATTATCAGATTACTCCAATAGGGAGAGATCATATCCTAAGGGAGAGCACATTGTATGAAATATTACACAAAGGGAGAGTTGCTAAAAAGAGAAAAAGACATCAAAACAGAGAGAACAGTCAAAGGAGAGAAATTGACACAAGAAGAAGATTCTACACATCAAAACTGGAAAAATAGAAAGCTGCAATAATCAAATTTAAGCTAAAAATAGGGCTTACCAATGGTCAGACATTTTTATGGTTATCAAAACAAGCTGTTTGGTAGTTTGATGAATCTCAACAATTATATTTCATATTGTATTAGAAATAGTATAGTGTGATAATATAAGTTTGTTTCCATCAATGCCAAAGGTGGAGATTGATGACATGTAACTGATTAAATGTTTGACAATGTTAAGTTGAAGATAATGCAAGGCATTAAATCAATTAATGGTTTGTATTGTCATTGATGTCAACTTGATATCATCTATACGGTCATGTACATAATGCCAAAGACTTCAGAGAATCAATGGAACAAAGGTTATGCTTTCAGCAATGCATAAATGTCAAGTATTCACCAAGTGACAGACAACACCGACGGAGTGCACACCATCGGTAAAGGCCAAGAAGAAAAGTCACAGTAATACCTGACAAGCAGAAGACAGCGTTGCCCGATGAAGCAAAATCACAGGATGCCTGACGAGCTAAAAATAGAGTTGTCCGACGAGTAAAATCCAATGATGCCCGACGGATGGAGATCCCAAAGCTAACTAGAGTCACACCGACAAAACTGACAGTTGTAACTGATGACTATCAGAAGAGTTGACCGACGGAACAAAGAATTTAGAAAATGACAAAATATCTAGCTGGCAAGAGCTAAAGATAGACTTAACTGGTTGTTTTCTTTTTTTTATTCGACCAGAGTTAAGTGATTGATGTAAAGTTGATTTGTACAGTTGGCAAGAAGATAACTATGAGATAAATCTGGAGTTATGCTTTAAGTCAAATTGGATGGATTGTTTTTCATGCCAAAAATCAAGAATCAAGAAATCAAGAAATAGTGAATATCATGTCTATATAAGAGAAAAGTTTAATTCATTTCCATATCACATGAAAAATGGATGAAGGGGAGTGAATAGAAAGAGGATGCCAAAGAGAAACTGATGAAGAACAACTTCATGCAGTACTGATCAATCAAGCTGAAGGATAGCTAATGAATTTTGCAGACATCGACAAACAGTGAGCACAGTATCACAGAGCAGAAAGTGTGGAGCACAAAGAATTGAATTGATATATTGATCAGAGAGGTAATGTATTTAAATAGATCTGAAAATCTTCAATTCAAGTTGCATTAGAAACATGCCATTTTTTTCAGTTTAACCATTGAAGCATCAAGTCTCCTAATAGAGCAGAACTTAACAGTTTTCTATATATTGAGGTACATCCCAAGGAGTGCCAAAAAGGTTGATTCATGAAAGTAGCATTCGATTTTCCTAAAGCCTATTGATAGTCTAAGAAGAAGACTGATTCAAGGATGGTAGAAAATAGATGTCTGATACTAAGTGACAACCTATATGTGTAAAATCCTCTAACAAGGTCACACCTAACAGTGTGTTTGTAACCTTTAACAAGGTTGGCTCTTAATAGGGCTCACTTCAGAAGAGTGAAAATTTGGGGTACTGGTCCTAGTGGTTTTTTCCCTTAACAGGGTTTCCACGTTAAAAATCCATGTGTTATGTGTGTATGGTTTATTACTTTGTTGTTTTACATTTCACATATGCATTTATGGATTTATCAGTATACTCTGCATATTTACTATATTTCGATAAATAGTTATACTGCTTATCGGTAATCAAGGAGAATAAAGACAGACAAGGAAAACTGACAGATAGTCAATCATTATAAGTATTTGATGACATATATCTTGTAGGGACATAATAATCTAAGGTTTATTTTATTGGTGGTTATTGATTAAAGGGTAAATTTTTGAGGCCACTGATTCACCCCCCCTCTTAGTTATTACTAAACCATCATGAGAATACCACAGACCATAGTCAACTATCCCTTTCAAATGCCTAAATATTCTCTTAACTGCAACCATATGAGGTTCTTTAGGGTTTTCTTGAAATCTAGCCACTATTTCTATTAGTAATAACTGAGAGGGGGGGTTAATTAGTGGCCTCAAAAATATTCCAATAATCAACCAAAAAACTTAGTACCACAATATTAAGCCTCTAGTTATCTTCAGTCCTATAAGATGAATGCCTCCAAATACTTATATCAAATTACTACTACTCGGAATGCTTTGTAAAACCTTCTACTATATGTTTACCGAATAGCACTTTGTTAATTTACCGAAAGATAATAAATTATCTAGAGAATACTGATCAATCCAGTTAAGTTAAGTGTAATGTAAAACAGTAAAGTAATGACTCGTAAACACATTGACACATGGATTTTTAACGTGGAAACCCTGTTAAGGGAAAAAACACTTGGGACCAGTAACCCAAACTTTTCACTCTTCTGAAGTGATCTCAGTGAAGAGCCAACCCTGTTAAAGGTCAAAAACACACTATTAGGTGTGACCTTGTTAGAGGATTTAAAATTTTATCTTGTCACTTGATATCAAACATCTCTATGCTACCATCCTTGATCAAACACTCACTTGGCCTGTCAATAGGTATCTGGCATCTCATGCTATCTTCATGATAAAAACTTTTGATACTCCTTGGGATGTATATCAATATAGAAAGGATCTTTAAATCCTTCTTAGTCAAGAGACTTTTTGAATCAATGGTTAAAATGAAACAGTATGATCTGTTCACATATACAACTTATACTTGTAGATTTTCAGATCTATTGTAATCTCATAAAACTATTCTGATCAATATAACTCTATTTATACCTTTTCTCCACTTTGATTATGCTCGGTGATGCTATGCTCTTTTTCTCAGTGTCCGCAGAAAACTTTAGCTCTTTCCTTAGCTTGATTGATCAGGACTATATGAAGTTTCTCTTCATCAATTTCTCTTCAGCATCCTCTTTTCATTTACTTCCCACACCAATTCATAATGAATTGAGTTGTCTTTATAGACATGATATCACCGTTATTAGGTTCTTTATTTTCTTAAACTTGGCGTGATCTACAATTATCGCCAATTATATTTAAAGCAAAACTCCTATTTTATCTCGCTGAGATCTTCTTTCCAACTGGACAAAACAACTTTAAATCATTTAATTATCTCTGGCTTATCTTTTTTGATGAAAACAATGACAACTACCAATTAAGTCTATATTTAGCTCTGCTAGTTAGATAGTTTGTCATTTCTAAACTTAAGTTAATTTTGGTGTTTAACTCTTTGATAGTGTCAGTCAACACTCCCGTTCTCCTCGGGCTTATCCATCAGTTTACACTATGTTTCTGGTCGTCAGGTATGCTTGTGATTCTTCTCGTTGGTAATGCTCGTCAGTGTTCTTGCTCGAGCATCATTGTGACTTGACTGTCGGTGATCTCTATCTGTCGGGTTTCACTGACCATCGATGTTTGTAGTCACATTGTGAATAATTTTTTTTTATGCATTACTGAAAGCATAATATTTTTCTCTTTTATTCTCTGAAGTATTTGACACTTTGATTATAACCGATTAGATTATAGCAAGTTGACATCAATGACAATACAATCCATTAACTAATTTAATGTCTTGCATTATCCTTCTGCATTTTGGTGATCAACTTAACATCTTCAAACATTCAATCAATTACATGTCTTCAATTCCAACCACTTGAACAATATCTGGTCTGCTATGAATAATATACTACAACTTACTGATCACAGATTTGTACAGGGTTGCATCTAATTCATCAAATTCATCATCTTTAGAAAATTTACATCCTATTACCATAGGGGTTCCAACCAATTTGGAGTCATCCATGCCAAAATTATTGAGTATTTCTTTCACATATTTGGATTGACTAATATATATACCTTTCTTTATTTGTGAAACCTACAATCCAATAAAGAATTATGATCTCCCCAATTATTGAAATTTCAAACTCCTTCTTCATCTCCTCATAAAATTCCAAACTCATATCATCATTTCCTCCAAAGATTATATCATCAACAAATACTTCAGCTAGAAACAATTTATCTCCTTCAACTTTTAGGTACACATTACTATCATCACTTGTTCTATTAAAACAAATCTTCATCCTTGATTGCTTCCTTCACTATCTTAGGCTTATATTTGGAAACCAAACAAGTAATTTCTCTAATAATTCTTCTGGTTAGAATACCTACATTCTTATCACGTATAATCTGGTCAATATAATGATTCATCTTTACATACCTAGGTATCACTAGTTTAAGTCTAGGAGCTTCTTCTTTTGTTGGTTGAATCACTCCTTCCACATTCTTTTGTTATGTTGGTTCATGCACTTTCGGTTCAATATACATAATATCATGGTCATCCTCACTCACTTTCTTTGCAACACCATTTTGTTGTGGATTCCTTGGTGCAGACATTTTTCTCTTGATTTCATTATCTTTACAGTACTTTAAAAAAATTTCAAAAGTAAACTCACCTCCTCTATCAAACCTTAAACATTTCAAATTCTTACCTAATTCCTTCTCAACTATTTCCTTGAATATTTTGAATTTAAGGAATGTATCAGACTTCTTCTTTAAGAAAGTTACCCACATTATCCTAGAATAGTCATCAGTAAACAATATGAAATATATATCACCTAGATAGCTTCTCTATCTTATAGGTCCACAAAGATCACTATGTATCAAATCAAGTATTCTTTTAGATGAAAAAGACTTGCTTTTGAAAGTAGACCTAGTTAACTTACCCAACTAACATTCTTTACATGACATCATGTTGTCTGGCTTGACTAATTGTGGAAATCCCCTAACTTCATTTGTCTTACTCACTTTGATCAAACTATGAAAATTTACATGACAAAATTTTCTATTACAGAGCCAACTATCTTCAACCTTTGCAACCAAACAATTGTTCATAATATTATTTAGATGGAATAAATTACTTCTAGTCTTCTTACTGATATAAATCTCATCACGCGAGCTCCCAATTATTCAACATATACCTCCTTTGAATTCTAGTTTGTAACCTTTATCATTTAGCTAACTCACACTCAAAAAATTATGTGTTAGATCATCCACAAAATACAAATCATCTATGTTACTTTTACCATTCAAATAAATAGTGTCTTTTCCTTTGACCAAACAAGGTGTGCTATCACCAAATCTTACAAACCACCATCAAACTCATCAATCTTAATGAACTTACTCTTTTGACTGGTCATGTGGTGTGAGCACCCACTATCTATAATCCATTCATTATTGTGCCTCATGTGAGAGACCAGTGCTTTTTCACCTTCAGATGGATCTTCTTTGACTGCACCAAACAAAATCTGCTCTTCCTCATTATCTTCTGATTCTTCATCAGTAACTCCATCAATTGCAACATATCATTGTTTCTTCCCTTTTCCCTTAAACTTTATGAACTTATCTTTTTTCTCACCATTAGGACATGTAGTAGAAATATGTTCAATCTTATTACATGAAAAAAAATTTAGTGGAATCTTGTCTTTGTACTTGCCTGTCCTTCTAGGCAATTTCTTTGCTAGTAGTGCTTCAAGATCTCCTTGTTTCCTTTTATCTTCTAAGATAGCTTCAAGTTTCCTGGTGTAACTTGACATGTAATTAGAATCATCACTTATTTCTTTACCTTTCGTTACTGGTACATTATTCACCGATGCCTTGAAGGCTACCTCAACTCTAGGAATACTGTTATCAAAGTTATTTAGCTCAAATGTAGTAAGTTTACCGATCAACCCATCTACAGTAACATTTTTGAAAGTTATCATCTCATTTATAGTAGACACTCTAATGGCATAAGCAGGTAGTAAAGTTTTCAACATATTATTTACCATAGAATCTTCCTCAATAGTTCCACCATCACCTCTGATAGCACCAGCAACTTGTTTTATTCTTTCACCATATTATGCAATTTTCTCTCCTTCTACCATCTTTGTGTCATCATACTCTCCCCTAAGATTTTTTTCCTTATCTTTTTGCACATGAATATCTCCTCTATATATTAGTTTTAACTTTTCCCAGACATCATAGGAATTATCAAGTCCACAAACATCAACATATTCAATATCAGAAAGGATACTTATAGTAGTTTCTTATGCTTGAGTATTATCTTGTTGTTCCTTTCATTCATCTGCAATGAGAGTTCCAATATGGATGATATACCTTCTTGTGATATGCATCCATTATTGTGATCTCATACCTTTTAGATATAGCTTCATTTTGTCACTCCATACAGGGTAGTTATCTTTAGAGAACTTGGGTGGTTCCTTCCTCATCATTAGATCTTTTCCTCGAGCTCTTAGGATTTACACAAAGATGACAAAAGATTTGATACCAATTGTTAGTATTATTTGGTCTGACATTACTGAGAGGGGGGGTGAATCATTAATCTTTGAAATCAAAATTTTCATCAACCATTCAAAAACTTTCACCAATCAACATCTATTGCATGAATAAACAAATCAATGAAGATGAAAAAATACAACCATGCAATAGAATAACACCAATATTTTTCTTGTGGAAACCCAACAGGGAAAAACCACATGTAGGGATGGCACCGATAAATAATTCTGCACTCTTCTGAAGTACTCTCGATGAAGAGCTTATCCTGGTTAAAAGCCTAAAAATACTTGGTTAAGAGAAAGACCAAGTTAGGAGCCACCTAGTCAAGGTATTTACCTCTAGCCTGATGACATGTAACTGATTTGGATGTTTGAAAATATCAAGTTGAAGATAATGCAAGACATTAAATTAGTTAATGGTTTGTATTGTCATTGATGTCAACTTGATATCATATGTACGGTCATGTACATAATGCCAAAGACTTTAGAGAATCAATGGAACAAAGGTTATGCTTTCAGCAATGCATAGAAGTCAAGTATTCACTAAATGACAGATATCACTGATGGAGTGCACACCACCGGTAAAGGCAAAGAAGAAAATTTGTAGTGATACCCGACGAGCAGAAGACTATGTTTCCTAATGAAGCAAAACCATAGGATGCCTGATGAGCTGAAAACAGAGTTGCCCGACGAGTAAAAATCCAATGATGCCCGACGGATGGAAATCCCAAAGCTAACTAGAGTCACGCTGCCAAAACTATTAGTTGTCGCTGACAACTAACTGAAAAGTTGACCGGCGGAATAGAGAGTTCAGAAAATGACAAAATATCTAGCTAGAAAGAGCTAAAGATAGACTTAACTGGTTGTTTTCTTTGTTTTATTCGACCAGAGATAAGTAAATGATTTAAAGAATATTTTTTATAGTTGGAAAGAAGATAACTACGAGATAAATATGGAGTTATGCTTTAAATCAAATTGTCTAGATTGTTTGTCACACCAAGAATCAAGAAATAGTGAATATCATGTCTATATAAGAGACAAGATTAATTCATTTTCATATCACATGAAAAGGGGATTAAGGGGAGAAAATAGAAAAAGGATACTAAAGAGATACTGATGAAGAAGAACTTCATACAGTCCTGATCAATCAAGCTGAAGGAGAGATAAGGAATTCTGCAGACACCCACGAATAGTGAAGCACAACATCAAAGAGAAGAAAGTGTGGAGCACAAAGAACTAAATTAATATGTTGATTAGAGAGGTAATGTACTTAAATAGATCTAAAAATATTCAATTCAAAATTGCATTAGAAACAGGTCATAGTGTTTCAGTTTAACCATTGAAGCATCAAGTCTCTTAATAGAGAAGGACTTAACAATCTTCTATATATTGAGGTACATCCCAAGGAGTGCCAAAAATGTTGATTCATGAAAGTAGCATTGGATTTTCCCGATACCTATTGACAGTCTAAGAAGGAGGTTGATTCAAGGATGGTAGCAATAGATGCTCAATACTAAGTGACAACCTCTATGTATAAAATCCTCTAACAAGGTCGCACTTAACAATGTGTTTGTAACCTTTAATAGGGTTGACTCCTAACAAGGCTCACTTCAGAAGAGTGAAAATTTGGGGTACCGGTCCCATTGGTTTTTCCCTTAATAGGGTTTCCACGTTAAAAATTCATGTGTTATGTGTGTATGATTTATTTCTTTATTGTTTTGTATCTAACATAGTTAACACTGGGTTGATCGATATACTATGCTTATTTAATGAGTTTTGGTAAATAGTTATACTGCTTATCGGTAATCAAGGAGAATAAGGATAAACAAGGAAAACTGACTGACAGTTAAATCAATATTAGTATTTCATGGCATGCATCTTGTAGGGACATAATAATCTAAGGTTTATTGATTAGTGTTTAAGTTTGAAGGATAAATTTGAGGCCACTGATTCACCCCCCCCCCCCTCTTAGTTATTACTAACAATTAGTATCAAAGCTTGTGTGCTTAAAAAGGAAGGTTTCAAGACCTAAGTCAAGATCAAAAGATGAACAGACAAGATGTGCCCAAGTTGAACAAAGGCAACCTTTCTTCATGGAAAAGTAGGACAAGACTCCACTTATTAGGTATTGGTAATGATGTTATTGAATTCATAGATACTAAATATGTGTTTCCTACAAGAGTATTGACAATAGATCAATTGAGAGAGAAGCATGAGCATAACTACATGGTTATAGAGCTTTCTTCCTCACTCTCTGATGCTGAATTTGAAGATGTCAAGGATTGCAAAACTGCAAAGAAGATGTGGGACAAACTAAAGCTTGTACATGGAGGTGATACAAATGTTCTAAGAGCCAAGGAAAAAATCCTTAGAGGAAAGTTTGATGATCTCAGAATGAAAGAAAGAGAAAATATCACACAGTACAACATAAGGATAAAAGAACTAGTCAATGTTATACGAGGTGTTGGAGGTACACTTGAAGAGGAGACAATCAGAATAATGTCCAAGGTAATGAAGAACAGAATGAAGATCAAAATAATGATCAAGTTGATACACAAAGAGCTAAACCTATACTTGCAAGATCTGTAAGAAGGAACCATCCAGAGATCCAGATAATAGGAGATAAGAAAGTTGGTACAACAACAAGAAGTAAGTCATTAAACTCAAATTGTTTACTTTGTGAGTTTGATCCAAAATCTATCAATGATGCACTTGATAATGAAGAATGGATAAGTTCTATGAATGATGAGAATGAGCAGATTGAGAAGAATAAGACATGGTCACTTGTGCCAAGACCAGATGACAAGAATGTCATCGGTACTAAATGGATATTTAGAAATAAGTTGAATGAGAATGGAGAAGTCACAAGGAACAAAGAAAGACTAGTATATAAGGGGTATGCACAAGAGGAAGGTATAGACTATGGAGAGACCTTTGCACCCATTTCTAGGCTAGAAGGTGTAAGAATACTACTTGCTTATGCTGCATTCAAAGGATTAAAGGTATATCAAATGGATGTCAAGTCTGCATTCCTGAATGGAATACTTGAAGAAGAGGTATACATTGAGAAACAAAAAGAGTTTTTCAATCTAGACAAGAGAAACATGGTATGTAGACTTCACAAAGCCTTGTATGGATTGAAACAAGCTCCTAGAGTCTGGTATGAATAACTTCATTCCTATCTTATAAGTATTGGATTTGTAAGGACTACTGAAAATAGTAATCTTTATTTAAAGGAAGATATTGATGCTAACACTTTGATTTCTAAAATATTTGTTGATGACATCATATTTGGAGGCAATGATATGCTATGCAAATCATTTTCTAATGAGATGAGAAAATATTTTGAGATGTCTATGTTTGGAGAGATCAAGTTCTCTCTTGGTCTACAGATCATTCAACAAAGTGAAGGTATTTTCATTACACAGTCCAAATAAATCAAAGAGGTCCTGAAAATATTCAAGATGGAAGATTCAAAACCTGTTGGAACACCGATGGCTACAGGATGTAAGTTAACAAAGGAGGACTAGACAACAGAGGTAAATCAGAATTTGTATAGATCAATGATTGGAAAACTCATGTATGTTGTACACACTAGACCAAATATTGCACATGTTGTAGGAATTGTTGCTAGATTTTCTGCTAACCCCAGGGAATCACATATGACTGCTATGAAAAGAATTCTAAGATATCTGAAGAACATTGAGGAATTTGGCTTATGGTATAGAAGAGAAGGTAAATTTGAACTTAAGGTGTTTACCGATGCTGATTACGCTGGAAATCTTGAGGACCAGAGGAGCATTCTTTATGGGTGATAGACTTGTCACATGGATTAACAAAAAGCAAGGATGCATCTCATAGTCTACTGTAGAAGTAGAGTATGTTGCTGCTGCTGCAAATTGCTCAAATATTGCATGGATCAAACAATTGCTGGAAGGTATGCATATGAAGATCTCAGAACCAATGATTATCTATTGTGATAACACCAGTGCAATAAACATTTCCAAGAATCCAGTCATGCATTCCA
>MU223860.1:1217613-1249569 GCA_018584345.1 Thuja plicata | reverse complement strand
ACAAAAGGGTTGGCTTTAAATATTTACAAAACATGAGATTAGGTAGCCCAACTTCCGGAAGCCATAACTTTTGAACCGTAGCTCCGATTGGCTATTATAACCACTTTTTGGAAAGGGGAGATCGCGACCTACAATGCTTGACTAGTGAAGCACAAGTCCTCTAGGGGTTCGACCTCAATTCAGAGCCTCTAAGGTCCTAAAAATTGAGCTCAAAGATTTTGCACCCTAAAATCTCAACAGTAAATCCTTAATAACTTCGCCAATACAGATGATCTGGCAATGAAGTTCAACTGGAATTCTTATATGACTAAGATGAACCTTCACTTGGAAAATTAGAACATTATGAGTTCAAACGACCAACTTACTAAAAATAGTAAGTTTCCAAAAAATAGCAGCTTTGTACAAAATAGCCCTTATTGAATAGAAAAACACATATTTTTGGGTGATGCAAGATTGCCCTTACACCCAGGATGCTCCTGCATCATTTTCTTTAATGCACAAATCTTAGAGGAGCTATTTATAATTAAGTACCCAACAATTAGGAGGCATCTACTACATCCTCATCTCAAAACATAGACTATGTAGATATTGCTAAATCAACTGAGGAACCCACGTCAAAGCTCAAAATATAAGTATAGGAAAATGGATGTGGAGAATACACCTATATAGACTTCTTTTGTGTAGGAAAGTTGTCGATCTCACCCCGTTCTTATGGAAAACTAAGGCAACCTCTTAAGAGGAAGCAACTGATATCATTTTTCTATCCACTAATGATTTTTGTAAGATGGGGAGACATACATGAGGAAATCATTGAAGATTACTTATCTTCATGGTTATATACAAATGAAGAGCCCACTAAGATCAAAATTTTAGTACATGAATATGGATGGAGGTACACCATTGTAAAAAAAAAAGGATATAATGGATGATCTGGATTAGTTAAAAATGAACAAGGAATTGTCGATCCAATCTCACCTACCCAAAACTTGAAGAATTGTGGCTTGGGTTATAGACCACCGACATAAGATATTAAAAATACCTCATTACCCTTTTATATTAATGCTTGTATTTTTAATGAGATTGAGACATTTGGGGAACTCTATTCAGACACAGACTCAGATGACTTAGAGTGGAATTCCCCACACACTACCAACACCTTACAACTTAACATTGTCATTTCCTTACTCTCTTTATGAGATAGATCTACAGATCATTGAGCTTGGATTGAGAAATTTTTAAAATGATCTTAACCTTCATGGTCCTCATCCTCATCATAAACCTATGAATCAGTAAGTGAGTCCTATATCAATACCTTAACCAAATTCCCAAAGTTTTCCTTCCAAACCAAGGATAGCATAGCTTTGCCTTACCCTCACCTAATTGATTGGGAATAAAAACATTCACCGACCATAGATATTTTTGAGAATGATGAAGTTGTTTATGAATTCTTTGGACTAAGACAAGGCATACCTATGGGCGACCACAAGGCAGGTGTCAACATTGAATTAGACAACACAAAATACTTTGGGGAGTTATATAAATCCTCTAGTCATAAAATTGAAAAAGAAAATATAAGGCTATTAGGTGAAAACTAAAAGGAACCTTATAGCTGCAAAATAGTAAAAACAAAACACGTACTGAGGATGAAAAACTCTCTAAGGCACCCAAGGATGGAGATATTTATATACTTCCCATTACAGAAGAACAACCACCACCACTAGTGGAGAAAATAACAAAAATCAACATTGACACTGCAGAAGCACAAAGGTTAATCCACTTGGAAGATTCATTAACACAAGAAGAAAGAGAAGAGTTCATTTAGTTGTTTAAAGATAGGGAAATCGAATTTTCTTGGTTGTATTCTGACATGCCTGGGTTAGATCCAAAATTGGTGCTACATAATCTTCCACTAAAGCTGGGGGAAAATTTGTACAAACAGAAGCTCCAAAAATGCATCCAAAGATAGAACTATTGGTTAAAGTAGAATTGAAGAAACTACTAGATGTCGACTTTGTAAGACCTATTAACTATGTCATTTGGATCTATAATATGGTACTCATGTCCAAATCTTGTGGGCCCATAAGAATATGGACTGATTTCAGGGATCTAAATTTGGCTTGTCAAAAGGATGAATTCCCCTTGCCAAACATAGACATGATCATTGATCTCACTTTAGGGTACAAGATGATATCGCTCATGGATGGTTTCTCAGGATATAATTAGATCAATATTGCACCTACAAATCAACACAAAATAACTTTCACTTGTGCCTGGGGAACTTATTGTTGGTGTGTCATACCCTTTGGTTTAAAAAATGCAGGTGCAACATATCAGAAATTAATGTCAACTATTTTTCATGACATGATGCATATCACAATGGAATACTATATCAATGACATATTGGCAAAATCCATAGTGAAGAATCTACATATATCGGTATTAGGAATAGTCTTTGACAGACTCCAGGAATACAAGGCAAGATTAAACCTAAATAAATGTGTCTTTGGGGTCACATTAGGAAACTTGTTCATATTCATTGTCTCCCACAAAGGAATAGAGATTGATCCCAAAAAAATTCAAGCAATTATTAATATGCATCCACTTCTCCCTAGTACCGAGATATACATGCCTGCTTAACTAGCCAAATTTTCCCCATAGACTTGTCCCAAAACCAAAAAAGTCCTTGATAAGAAAATCCTCTCATTACACAATAATTTCTAATACACTTTACCAACATAGTCTGGATGGAACACTACTTATATGTCTCAATATGAAAGAATCACAAGCGATGATATTAGAAGTGCATGAGGGAATTTGTAGTGCTCATTCTAGTGGCTTTACCTTACCCAATAATCTTTTAAGTATTGGATATTACTGGCCTACAATGAAAAATGATACTTTTTGATATGTACATAAATGCAGAAAGTGTCAGATACATGGGAATCTCATCCATGCACCTTCTTGAGAGCTCCATCCACTAGCATCACCATGGCCCTTTTAACAATGGGGGTTCGATCTTATTGGAAAGATTCATCCCTTATCCTATGATGGTAATAAGTACATAATCACATCCACTAAGTATTTCACAAAGTGGGTTGAATCAATTCCAATGACCTACACTATTGGCAAATAGATTTCCAAGTTTCTTTTGAACTATATCATAATCCGGTACAGTGTTCCACAGACCATCATTATAGATCATGGCTCCCCATTCAAAAATAAACAAGTAGATGAGCTTTGCAAAAAATTCTATATCCACCTATAGACACCTAAATGTGATCATTAAACTATTGATCAAACTAAATTATAATAATCATTCTTCTAAAGCCAATATATTAATTAAATAATTTAAATATTTAATTAATCTCATCTTTTGTCTATAGCCCTAGGTGAATTAATTGATTTAATTTATCTAATCACCAAAGTCTATGTACTTAAATAAATATATGTATTTGATTAAATACCCCCTTTCCTCTATCTTGAATTAAAAAGAAATTCAAAATTTGAACCAAACCCCTCAACCACTTGCATATTCCTACTCATCCCACTTGCCTTCCCTAATTCTATCTTAATTAGATAAAAACCCTATTTATCTGATTAATCCTTATCCTTTCCTAATCCCTATACACTTGCATATTACTAACCTGCCCACTTTCCCCCTAAATAAACTAGAACATTATCCTAATTTCCCTCTAATTGTTTGCACATTCCTAACCAGAAAGATTAGGGAAGCAAAGTCACACTTTGCTTCTTTCATCCAAGTTCAAACCTTAAAGATTTGGAGAAGAAAAGTCACTCTTTTTTTCTTTCATCCCAATCCTCACCCAAAGTGTCTTTAATGCCCTTCATCAATGATTGGACTTTGGGGCATTTTGAGAGATTAATGTCATTTATGGAAATTCTCTTTCCTCATCCCTCAACCACACTGAGGTTGGCATCTAGTCACCTCTCATTGATGCAGAATAGCCCTAACCTCCTCAACTCTTCTATATTATTCCCTTATTTCCCTTCAATTCAAGATGCATCCACCTTTGTTATCTTATCTTTGATCAATCTTTGTGATTTATCTTTCATCCCATATTTTTATCCTTCTCTTATCATACTTGGAAAAAAAATCCTTGAAACCATTATCAATTATCCCATTATGCAAACTCCTGCATTTATGAGAGAAACTTAGCCATATTGTGAAACCTCTTTGAAAATTCATTTTTAGGTCCCTTGAAATCTTGAGAAAATATGGAGCACTCTAATATATTCATGTTGATGAATCTCTGAGCATACATACAACCAAACTATCCTAGAGAAATCATTAAAACAAAGAGTCTACAAGAGGTTTGCTTTCCTATTTGTTTAATTGTTTATTTATGTCTAATCTTGATTTTTGCATTGTATTTGTGTTCTAAATGTGTTTACTAATTAACTGCATTCTTTTTTCACACCTTTCCTTACACACACTACCAAATCTATTATTCACTCTTCTTTCCACAAGGTAATGACTAGGTTGAGGCTACAAATAAAACCATTATAAAAGTCCTAAAAAGATAGTCAATGAAGTTGGTCGAGACTAGCACCTCCAACTCAACCCCACCTTATGGGCATACCACAGTATTTTCCATACTCCCATAGGAACCATTCCATACTCACTAGTATATGGTACCATAGCTAGCTTTCCAATATATTTTGAGCTCCCATCATTGTGCATATCACGTTAGGACATCATTTCATATGAGGATTACAGAGTATCTCGACTAGAAGAGATAGAGTTGATCGATGAAAAGAGAAAAAAAAAACTAACACATTTGCAAGCATATCAACAATGTCTTAGGAGAAGCTACAACAAAAAGGTCATCCCCATAGATTTTGAAGTTGGTGACCTAGTCGTAATGGAAAATAAAAAAAATCCTATAGAAAGAGAAAACCCAAGAATTTTTGAACCAAAGTGGGTGGGTCCTTATATCATCACAGTAGTCTATGGGTCTAGAGAATATCATATATCAACATCAAAGGGCCAACCTCTATCAAACCCCATAAAAAAATTGCATCTTTGTGAATATTATTCATAGTTGTTAGAGTAGACCCATTTCAAAAAGTAAAAAACTTAGAAAAATTAAAAAAGAAAAAATGGTTACCTTGGTGAGAACCTAGCAATTAGGCGTCTTTGGTGACACACAAATAGAAATACAAGAGAAATATTTTTTTCCTATGGTTAAAACCACTTTAGTAGCACCTTGAGAAAGTACCACATGGTGAAAATCAGGCAATCTGGAACCATGTGTAGAGATCATTTCTCTATCATCTATCATCATTCCAATCTAGTTTCACTTGTCATTTCACCCCATAATCCACAATAAAATTTGTGATCGCTTGAAGTTTGTCAATTGTCTGTGTCCCATCACCTCATATTCAACACAAAGTTAATCCACCATGGTCATTCTATAATAATTTTCCCATTATGTTCTGACTGGGGGCACCCCAATGTAATGATCCATCGAGCACTGACAAAATACCCAAAACATGACAAAAATTTCTAAAAATCCCTAAAAATTGAAAAATGTGCTGAAAAAATCTTAAAAATTAGAAAGGCATTCGAAAAGTTCAATAAAATAAAATGTTCATCTAGGGCGACCATGTTTGGGGTGTTTGTGATAAGGGCCTTCACTTATGTGATATGTTGCACATACCTCAACTCCAAACACACGAACCCTATGGTGGACCAAAAACATTTGCAAAAGGCCTTGAAAATTTTGTCATCTGATAACTAAAAAAATTGAAACAAACAAGAAAATTAAGCAATAAATATCCTTTTTATATCAAATCAATTCTTTTTCAAAAAAAAATAGGCATTGAATGATGTCATAGAACAAGTATGAGCTTCCGAAAAATAAGGTCAAAATAGTCAAACTTATCAGCAGGTCCTCAGTCAAATTGATCCCACTGTCTTATCTATCAATGGAGTCTTGTAGCACAATCTTTTGTCAAAACATTCATGCTATCTTAGACAAGTAAGGGAACACTCAAAATTAGATGGATAATTCTTACATGGTGTACCCTATACTACATATGATAGCATCCGAAAAATGTCAAAAAAATCAATGTCCAAACTACTACAAAAACACAGACACATAATCAGTATGGCTTCTTACTTGTTGAGTCGAGTTGGTATTATTATGTCTTGATTTTCACAAGACATTTTCTTATGCATCTCCATGATTCTAATAAGTGACTAGAGATGTCAGGATGGTTCATGAGTTATATATTTGTCTTTTTTCTATGGGATGTTGTCTGTGAAATCTTGAAAGAGCATTTTGGGTGTCTATGGTAAGAGCCTTCAAATCCACATGTGATATCTAATTTCATGGCTTTCAATAAATAATTTGGTTGTGATACGCCACACATACATCAAATCTTAACACCCAACCTAGATTTATCAACCCACATGCCTTGTTTATTTAAAGTGCCTATTAGAATGCAAAAGGATAGTCCTGCCTGGATTGTTAATATATAGGTATGATGGTATTAATTTATATTTAATAAAAGTGGCTCAATGACAAAAGAAATTTCTCAAATGAGTTGAGTTGGTATACGATGATGGTGTTGCACAAGCAAGTCTAGTTTCTTCAGCGGGTGGATGATACCATGGGCGTCTTCCACACACACGTTCTGGCCAGGCTTCTCGGTGGCATTCTCTCGGGCCTCTTCGTCCACCCTCACCTCTCTCGCATCTTCTACTCCGATGGCCGACAATGCACTAGAATTGCATACACTTTCTCTTCTCATCATAAATATGATCGCAAGAAAATGGGTTATCAATTATTTTCTGCTGCCTTCATCCTTGTGTTGAACATAGCGGTGACGAGCCTGATATGCATGGTCATTCACTTCATTGTTCTGCTTTGAATGTCGGAAGAAGCATTAGAAGTGGGAGACGATGTGGCTCATGGAGAAGAGGCCTACTCTTTGTGGGGAGATGGTGAAAAGGTTAATATCTTCCAAATGTTCGCCACTATCAACCATTCCAAAGCATTCCAACTTGACTCCTTGTCTTTGTCCGAATTTGATTTTGTAGCTGCCTACTTAAAACTTACCACCAAGATTATATATCATTGTGCACAACTAAACCCTTGTACTCGCATACTCCTCCACTTCTCTCAAATCAAGAAAGCTTATAAGAATATACAAGGGGTCTTCCTCACTCTCTCAACTATCTCTCTTTCTACTCTTAGTATTGCAGCTTGTTTATATTAGTTTCCAGTGTTTAATAAGCCATTTGAAGAAATACAATTAGTTTTGACTAGTTTCTAAATGTTCAGTTTTATAGTTATTATGTAGAGGCAAAATAACATTTCTCTAGGGTTATTTCAAAACAAATTTATCTCTTTCAGTCCTAACAAAATCCTTAAGATAAAGTATCATGATACAAACAAAAAAATACACATCCTACATGTTCATTTGCATACATCATAGATCATATAGTATGTATCATAAATGCATTCATTCAACATATCCAAGCATTTAAAAACACATGTAGATCATGCAGCATATTCTATCATCATATCTGCATCATAGCTAATCAAGGCATCACACAAAGTGCATATGAAAATACAAAAACATTAAAGTTCATAATGTATCATACATCACATCACATCACAATAGGAAATGCATACATAAAGGAGCATATCATAAATCATAGAATCTCATAGACATCATGTGCATCACATAAACCATAAAGCATAATAAATCATAAAGAAATCATATAAGGTTGCCAAAATAACATTGTGTGTGTGTGTGTGTGTGTGTAACTTAAAATGCATCATGGTACAATGTACAAGGAGAGCTCATAAAACATATGAAAAAAAATTGTGTATTTGGAGTCAACTGGGATTGCCTCTACCCTCTAGTCTAGGGGGCCTAGGTGCTACTAAAGTAGAAGTCTCAGTCTCGGTATGTCCCAGAGGAGCACCTGTCATTGTTGGTGATGCACTGTCTGGATAAACTACTGGGTCACTTCCTTGTGATCTATGTGTTTGCTAGGATTGATGAGATTGGGTATAATTGGGGATCCTCTTTGTAACTAGCACAACCTGCTCATATGCCCCCACCAATAATCAATCTTCCTCTGCATCTCCTGATTATTTCTCTCCCTCTTCTCATGTTTGGAAGTGTCTATCAATGATCTGTTGATTAGTAGCATCATGAACACTAGCAATAAAATCCCTCACCTCCATCTTTTCTTCTCTTTCTCTCATATTTTTTCTTTATTCCCACCACATGCAGCCTATATCTCATCCCTCATGGTGTCCCTCTCTATCCTTTCCATCCTCCCATCCAAGGAATTCACCCTCCCAGTATACCAGTGACTCTCTGCATTTGTCGCTTGTGCCCTACCATCTACCTCAATAGCCCTCGCCTCTGCTCGATTAACCCTCCTCATTAGTCCATAATACTGGCCATATAAGTCTTGGTAGTACTATCTCAAAATTTCTAGATCTGTAGAGTCAATATCAAAACTATATCCCTCTACTCTCATGGATACATCCTATGTGGCCTCGTCAAAACCCCCATGGCTACATCCATCAAACCTCTATCATCACAACATATGTACCACTAGTATATTTGGGTTAGATTTCTGATGACCCTTCATCAAAATTCAAACAACAATACATCAAAATTCTGACAAACATCAGGGAGAATCCTCATCGTAGTTTTTTCGTTAGAACTTCTGACGACATAGTACAATTTGGATTTTTGACAAAACCACGTTGGAAATATATTTGTAACAAAGGGCATTTTTTCAACAAAGGCTCATCAGAATGCCAATGAGAACGACGACGATTACACTTCCATACCTACAATATTTGTTTTGTTGTAGGTATGGAGAATTCATCGATTGTCTTCTCGTGTTCATCATAATTTCGGTGAGAACGACGATGAATATGCTACCATACTTGCAACATTTGTGTGGTCACAGGTATGGTGACCTCATCACTTTTCTTCTTATGTTCTTCAAAATTATGATGAATATGCTACCATACCTATGACATTTGTGTCATCACAGGTATGGTGACCTCATCAGTTGTCTACTGGTGCGCACTAAAATTCTGATGACAATGAAAAAAATTATGCTACCATAGTTGGGACATTTGTGTCATCTCAGGTATGGAAACCTCTTCAATTGTCTTCTGGTGTTTTTCATAATTCCAACGAACACCAATACATTATATATATATATATATATATATATAGGAAATTTTGTTGTTAAAATGTGCCTTGAGTCAATGATAGATGATTTCATGTGTGGTTGTATTTGAGTAAGGAGAGGCTTCAGGGGAAAGCTAACAAGCTAAAAATTGCATGGCATGGGTCATTCCATTATAACAAGCATATGTATAATTTTCTATAGGGGAATATTCTGATAAATTTTTATGTGATTTTGTTCCAGTGACATGTAGCCATATCATTCTAGGAATACCTTGGTAGTACCTAAGGAAAACATTGCATAATGGGTGTACACTAACACTTATGTTGCTCATAAAGATGGAAGGAAGTTTGTGTTAACTCCTTTGCATGATGATAAGCTGGTTGATTCAAGCATTGTATGCTTTGGTAGAAAAGAGTGTGTGGATTTATAGGCCCTTTAAGGGAAGGATACATAGTATAAAGGTTAGAGGTCAAAGGCACAGGAGACGATTACTATTGGTAATGGGAAGAGAGCAGTAGCAGATCTGCTACATGTTGTGGTAGAGAAAAATGTGATGGTGGGGACCATTGAGTGTCCAATTAATGTGCAAGTGAAAGAAAGAGGTAGTGTGATAGTAAGGGACAACTGGAGGGATCATTTGGAACTTTACAAACTAGATAAAGTGATGCAGTAGAAGACCACTGATGATTGTACAAAATAGAGAATTAACACTACATTATTTCCTAATAATTGTTGTGAGTTGAATGCAGGTTGTAGGTGGGAAGCCAGCTCATTTATTGATTTTTGATTGCAACATAAGTCCAATAGGAATACATGTAGCAAATATTTGTCAAGGAGAATGCATGGGGTGAAGAAAAAGCTCCTTTTCTCTTGGGACAAGAGACTTTTCATAGGGGGTGTTGATTAACTGATGAATATATTATGGAGATGATGAAGACCGAGTGATACCGAGTATCATGATTGTAGAAATGGTTAGATCAGTTGTTGTTTTGTCATTGATGTCAACCAATTGATTAATTGATTGTTATTGTGTTACCATATCTTAAGAGGATAGTTAAATGGGTTACAAATACAGATCAGACAATGATGAAGTAATGATGATATAGTTTTTTTCTGCTATATATTTCATGTTATCAAATTGATACATTTGATTGATCATGTTGAGAACTGCAAAGAATAAAGTTATGACTGAAAGAGTTACTTTAACGAGCTAGACTGAGTCATTCAGTAGAATGTTATGTGAGTTGGTTACAGTTACTCAGCACCAAAAATGAGTTAGACATGGAGAAGTGAATGAGTCAGTTACCAAGTTGCAAAGGAAGTTTTACCGAGTACAGTATACATATTAAATGATGATGAAATGGAATTTAATGTGAAGTGATGATGAGTTGGATGAGGAAATGAATTAAATGAAGTTTTTTACAAGATCTGTGAACATTAAAATTCAATATGAAGATCTAAGGTGAAGATCAAGTGATTAAAATGAAATATGAAAGTTCCAAGAAAAGTTACAAGTTCCGAGGTAAAATTGAAATGGTTTACCAAGTTGAGAAATATGAAGAAGATGATCGAGCGACTGAGTGCAAACAAAGGAAAATAAAATCAAGGAGATTGAGAGGAAAAAGTATGTCTATATAAAGGATGAGAATTACACACAGTGTAATGCTGCTGGCGAATTGAGTAGAGAAGGAAAGAAGCTGAAGAACAACATTTACCAAGCGAAACAAAGAAAGACAGATTGAAGAATCTATAGCCTGAGAAAGAGATAAATGGAGTATGAGATGCCAGTATTCAATTGACCATAAAGGATTTGATATAAGCATAGTGAGTTGATATATTTTATAGATCAAAAATTACTATTGCTTATTAATATTTGTAACAGAGAAATCTCTTAACTGAGTGGATTTAACCATCCTATGTGTAAGACCTAGACTTAGGTGACATTCCAAAAGAGTGTTGAAAGACCTCTAACAAGGCCACTCCTAAGAGGGTGAAGATCTTAATAGATCTGAGGTAAATCCCCTAACAGGGTCACATTAGCAAATGTGTTTTTAATCTTTAACAGGATAAGTTCTTAACCGAGCATACTTCATAAGGGTACATTTTTATTGTGGGTTACAATTCCCACAAAGGTTTTTCCCAAATTGGGTTTCCTTATTAAATCTGGTGTCATTGAGTTATATCTTATGTTTACATGGTTGATTTGATGTTTCTAAGTTTGAATGATTGATTGTTGCTTATGTTATTGAGTTGTTTGGTGAATTGGTTATTTACTGTATTCAGTATTTACCGAGTGAATCAATGAGTTCAATTTTAAGTGTTTAAGTTTTGATTTGTCTGATTCACCCCCTCTTAGTGGGACCGAAAATTGGTATTAGAGCCATGTTACTCTGAAGTAATAATTTTAAAGGACTTGAGTTAAGATCTAAATATGTATAAGAGCGAAGCACCAAAGTTGAATATGAATTATTTCTCTACATGGAAAAATAGAATGAGGTTGCATGTGTCTAGAGTAGGAGAGTATGCACTTTGCTATCTTGAGAATGAATATGTAGCACTGACTACTACACCTTTGACAATCAATGAGAAAAGATAGAAACATGAACACACACAAGTCATCATTGATATTGCATCTACACTTACTGACCAGGAATATGATGAGCTTGATGATTGCACTACTGTGAAACATATGTGGGATAAGATTGTTTTGACCTATGGTGGAGATCAGCATATTTAGAAGGCTAAAGCAAAAGGTTTGAGAGGAAAATTTGACTCTATGAGGATGAAGGAATGAGAGAAGATAATACAATACGTACAAGAATTAAGGAGACTGTTAATTATATCAGAGGAACTGGTGGAATCATAGTAGAGGATGATGTTACAAGAAAAATGTTGAGAACCCTGCTATTGATTTATGCTATTCATGTATCTGCTATACAAGAGCTGAGATCTATACCCCAGATGAATGTTTCACTGGATGCTACTATTGGTAAGTTAACTGCATTTGAACTAAATAATTTTGACAATAGTATGTCTTCTACTTCTAAGATTGAATATGTATTTAAGTCTACTTTAAAGATTGGAAAAGCTAGGGACGTTGCTACTAGAGATGGTTACTTGAGTAGTACTAGTGAGGAATTTTATAGTTGCACTGAAGGACTTGAAGAGCTATTTATTGAATGTGATGAGAATGAAAGAGAATTTGAAGCTTTTTTAGCTAGAAGGATACAAAGAGGCAAAGGAAAATACTGAGGTAAGTTACCCTTGAAATGTTTTAATTGCGATAAAGTTGGTCACTTTGTATCTAATTGTCCAGAGAAAGATAAGGAGGAAAAGAAAGAAAATAGAGAGAAAATATTTTCAGGAGATATAGAGGCTACAAAAACAAAGGTAGAAATCTTGTTTTATTACTAATGAAGGACTAAGTGATGATGATTCTCTTTAGAGTAATGAGGAGAAAAAAAGTTGTTTATGTTTCTATAAAAGATGATTTTGATGAAGAAGAACCTAGAGACCTAATATCACAAGTAAGTAAGAATGAAACATGGATTATAGATAGTGGTTGTTCACATCACATGACTGGTGACACACTTAAGCTTATTTCCTTGGAAAATCATGATGGAGGTTATGTTAGATTTGCTAATGATGCTCCATATCTTGTGAAAGGAAAAGGATCTATAATTCTACTGAAGAACATAATATGTGGTGATATTTATTAGGTTGAAGGATTAAAGTATAATCTGTTGAGTGTTGTACAACTAAACAATACAGATCACTGACTAGAATTTCAATATGGAAGAGTGAAAAATTATTTGATGAGAAGAGGAATTTGATTTCTATTGGAGAACAATCTAAAGGTAATTTATTTTATCTTGATACTTCTATGAAGAGTTGTCTACTTGCTAAAGTTGAGGATGTTTGGTTATGGCACAAAAGTCGTTGTCATGTTAATTTTGACAACTTAATCAAAGTAAGGGGACTCCCGAGACTTGAAAAACTAGAGAATGTTATGTGCAAAAAATGTTAGATGAGTAAGATGACTAAATCTAGTTTTGCAAGAAAGACTTATGTTACACAAGGAATTTTTTATTTAGTTCATACTGGTTTATGTGGACCAATAAGAACTCAAAGTTATTATGGAGAAAAATATTTTATTTTATTCATGGATGACTATTCAAGAATGATGTCTGTAATGTTTTAAAAGAAAAATTGATGCATTTCAAAAGTTTAAGTGGTATAGGGCTTGAGTTGAGAAAGAAACTAGAAGACGGTTGAAATATCTTAGATCTCACAGAGGAGGTGAGTTTACTTCTGATGAGTTTACATTGTTTTGTAATGAGAATAGAATCAAAATATAGTTGTCAAAACCGAGGACACCATAGAAAAATGGGATTGCTAAGAAAAGAAATGGATCTATTGTTGATTGTGCTAGTACACTAATGATTGAAAAATGAGTTTCATAGAACTTATGCAGGGAAGATGTGACTACTATTATTTATACATTGAACCGAGTACAAATGAGGAAAGGTACCAACAAGACACCTTATGAAATCTGGTATGATAAAAAGCCTAATGTTAGTTACTTTAAAATCTTTGGGATAAAATTCTATATTCAGAAATATTATAGAGAAGAAAAGTTTGATTCAAAAGGAGATGAAGGGATATTCTTAGGATATTCTACAAAATGGTGGAAAGTGCAAATGTAAGAATTGATGAATTTTCAAAAAGGAATGATGAAGATAGTAAGAAGGAACCTAATGATTATGATAATTTTGTATATGTACAACATGATGCCCCTAAAACTTTGTCAAGAGCACCTACTGAGGAGGAAGATAAACAAGGAGTTCCACAATCGAATGTTGATACTGAAGAACCGAGAGCTACCAAGCCTATTTTGGCAAAGTATGTGAGAAGGAAACATTCCCCGAGAAATATTAGTGGAAATAAGGAAGCTGGAGTGATAAATAGAAGAAAGGCCAAAGACAATACATGTTTGATATCTTCATTTGAGTTGAAGAAAGTTAAGGATGCACTAGATAATGAAGATTGGATGAAATAAATGAAAGAAGAGTATGATCAAATTGAGAAGAACAAGACATGGACTTTATTACCTAGACCTAAATTCAAAAATGTTATGGGTACTAAATGGATTTTAAGAAACAAACTAAATGAGAATTGAGAAGTTATAAAAAATATAGCTAGATTGGTTTGCAAAGGTTATGCACAAGAAGAAAGAATTGAATATGGAGAGACTATTGCAACTATTGCTAGAGTGGAAGGAGTAAGAATAATTTTAACATATGTTTCTTACAAAGGGTTCAAAGTATATCGGATGGATGTTAAGTCTGCATTTCTTAATGGGATTTTTGAGGAAGAAGTATACATTGAGAAACCAGAGGGATTCATTGAGAACATAAACAAGAACAAGGTATGTAAGTTGCATAAAGCTTTATATGGATTGAAACAAGCACCCCGAGCATAGTATGAGAGACTGCACTCTTATCTAATCAAAATAGGATTTCAAAGAACAAGTGATAACAGTAATGTTTACTTGAAATGTGACAGTGATAATAAAGTTTTGATTGCTAAATTTTTTGTTGATGATATTATTTTTGGAGGCAATGACACTTTATGTAAAGGATTTACTGATGAAATAAGAAAAGAGTTTGATATGTCAATGATTGGAGAGATTAAGTTCTTTCTAGGTCTACAGATACAACAAGTTATTGGAGGCATCTATATTACATAAGCCAAGTATATCAAAGAGATTTTTAAAACTTTTGGTATGAAAGATTCCAAACCTGTTGGAACATTGATGGTTACTAGATGTAAATTGTCTAAAGAGGATGAAACAAAAGAGGTGGATAATACTCTTTACTGATCCATGATTGTTAAGTTGTAGTATGTTGTTCACAATAGACCTGATATAGCACACGTTGTTGTAATTGCTGCAATATTTTCTTCTAACCCTAAGGAAACACATATGTCTCGAGTAAAAATAATTTTGAGATACCTGAAAGGTACATAAGAGTTTGGTTTACTATACAAGAAAGGAGGTACTTTTGATTTGCAAGTATACACTGATGCAAATTGGGCTGGAAATGTTGGTGACAGAAAAAGTACTAGTGGAGGCACATTCTTTCTAGGTGAAAGATTGGTTACATGGTTGAGTAAGAAACAAAATTGTATTTCACAGTCTACTACCGAGGCTAAATATGTTGGTGTTGTTATGAATTGTGCAAACATAGTATGGATTAAGCAATTAATTGAAGGTATGCAAGAAGAGATCACAAATATGATTACTATTTTTTTTTTATAATACAAGTGTTATTAATATATCAACGAACCCAATTATGCATTCAAAGACCAAGCACATTTCTATCAAGTATCACTACTTGAGAGAACAAGTTCAAGAGAAGAATGTGAAATTGGAATATGTGAATTCAAAGGAACATATTATTGATATATTTACAAAGCCACTACCTAAAGATGCTTTTGAGTATTTAAGAGGTAAATTAGGGGTTCTTCCCCTATCCAATGTTCACTAAGGAGCATGAGGAATGCTGCATCAATTATATATTTCAGTAGAATATCTATTTATGAATTGATAATAGTATGACACACTTTAGGTGATTCCTAAAGTTGTGAAAATATTTTGGTATGTAATTTTTTATGAGTACATGTTAGGTATAAACCACTACTGGAACAATTTTTTAGGCGTATGACTTTTTGGCATTTTTTTCAAAAAGTGAGAAGAGTACATTAATGATATTGATAAAGAGGGAGAGTTATGAATTGATGACATTTATCTAAAGAGAGATATTGAGGGAGAAGTATGAATTTCTAATATTTACTCATGAAGGATATTTTGAATGTATGTTACAGAAAAAAAAGATTTATCCAAGAGGGAGACTCAGATCATAAATATCAAAGTGGAAACATATATATCAACCTAGAGGGACTACAGTAATGTATTTGAGAGTTGCCATCAATAATTTCTATAATATTGTTATAGTGGTTGCCATCAATGCCAAAGAGGGAGATTGTTGATTAACTAATGAACATCTCTTGGAGATGATGAAGACCGAGTGATACCAAGTATCATGATTGTAGAAATGGTTAGATCAGTTGTTATTTTGTCATTGATGTCAAGCAATTCATTAATTGATTTTTATTGTGTTACCATATCTTAAGAGGAGAAGTTAAATGGGTGACAAATACATATCAGATAATGATGAAGTAATGATGATATAGTTATTATCTACTATATATTTGATGTTATCAAATTGGTACATTTGATTAATCAAGTCAGGAACTAAAATGAATAAAGTTATTACTGAAAGAGTTACTTTTCTGAGCTAGACAGAGTCAGTCAGTAGAATGTTATGTGAGTCGGTTACAGTTACCGAGCATCGAGCACCCAAGATGAGTTAGATACCAAGCAATGAATGAGTTAGTTACCGAGTTGCAAAGAAATTTTTACCGAGAATAGTATAATGATATTAAATGATGATGAAATCAAATTTAATACAAAGCGATGATGAGATGGATTGTAATACCCATCCCTTAGTCTGCCTTTCTATTTCAGTTGCCAAACTATTTTTGGCCTTTTCATGTTTGTGTTGGTTATTTCAGTTGGTTTTGAGGATATTGATGTATTACTTTCATTATATTATTGATTAATTGTTTAGTTGTATAATATCATATATTTGCATGTGATTTATGGATATTTTAGGATGGTTATGTATATGTTATGATGTCATTTTGATTATGGTTGTCTAACAATATTGATCCTATATTTGTATGCACATGGTTCATTTGTATGTTTTACATTATTGTTTAGTGTGTTTGGTATGGTATGGGACAGAGTCGTAGTTGCTTGCTTCGGCAAGATCCACATGATAAACTAGTCTCAACCATTGTTTGTTATATTATGTGTATGTATGTTCATCTTTGTGATGATAAGTTTGTAGGTACCGGGCTACGTCTTCCCTGAATTGGTAGGAGTGAGCGTGCCCTATCGCAATCTCAATGGTAAGAGAGGGGAGATAAAGTTCAGGCCTAAATCCCTACCCTAAACCCTTATTTTGTCTTAGAAATAGACAAGAATCTGATTGTCTATCCTATCTAAATCCGTCAAGTGATGTGGATTCGTGAGCCTTTCAGTATGTGCTTGTAATTCTATTTTAGTTGTTTTTCTATTTAGATGGCTTTTAGTTGGATTATGATGCTTTTAGCTTGTTTTATTTATCGATTTATTATTGCAAATATTGATGTTAATAATTGCACCTTTGATAAGGTTAAAACATTGATATATTAAATATATGACTATTTAATAATTAAATATTAATTAAATTCCTATATTTAATTATTAAGTTTTAATTTAATAATTGAGATTTAATAAATATTAAATACAATAATAGTAATTAATTGTGCAAACTGAATTGTTAAATATTACTTTAAGTTGCATGATTAATTGATTTAATTTAAATTAAAATATTCTCATGCATTTTCAATTATGACTTTATTTTTATATTATAAAGTTGAGTTGTGCATTGTTTTAAGTGAAATTGAAAGTAAATAATTTCTTTTAAATTTTAATTAATAATTAATATTCTATTAGGGTTTCACTTTTTAAAACTTAATTTTCTGGTTTTCTATATCTTTGAATTCAAAGTCATTTTCGAGGTGATTGGAGATTTGTTGAAAGCTTGGGAGCATTTTAGATTTGTGAACTGCTTTGGATTTGAATAGGATCTTCTCATCAGTTACTAAGGTAGGATCTTGATCCTTATAATTCTAGCTTCCAGATCCATATCTTCTATGCATCTGGAATGCTAGGATCTTGTGTTTGAATCTTCCTTGTTTGATATTATGTATTTATTTTGCTTAAAATTGGAAGAAAAGGTTATTGGATCAATTATGTAGTTTTTCTTTCATGATTGCATGTCAGATCTGTGTTTTGGGCTTAAGGGTTTCATTTAATTGTATTGGTTGCAAAATGGACATCAAGATTTTCATTTGATATGATTTAGTTTTCAAAACTATCCTTAGGGTTCCAGATCTGTGAATGTCGTTTTCCTTTGTGTGAAATTTTGATATTGTTGCCAAAATGGTTAATAGCCTTCAGATCTGTAAATTCTTTACCTTGGAAAGAAGACAACACACCCTTACTAGGTTCCTGACCAAAAACCGGATCTAGATCTACATGGAAGAAGAGAGAAAACAAGAGGTTAATTGCATGCTTGAAAAATTATCTTAAAAATAGAGATTAGTATTAGATTTAGAATCTTTTCCTTGTTTGCATCAATTGCATGGTTTCTAAAAAAATTCATCAATATTCTTCCTTTAGAAGTTTTTCTTTTTTTTTAATGCTATATATATTGCTTATATGAAATATATATATTACTATTGAAAAGGTGGAAATTATTATTAATCTATTGTTAAAACTAATAATAAGAAATTATTATATGCTGCTGGAAATCAAGAGAATACAGACTAGTATTTGTCTTTATTTATTTAAGAAATTTTAAAAAAATATAAATAATAAATGGCCTTGGGAAAAGAATGAATATTAAAAAGTTATTATAAACAAAATCTTTGTTGTTCAAAAGAAAGTTTTTTTTTTAAAAAAAAAGAGACCTTGCTGGAAAGTCTCAGACTGGTGAGTTTCACCATATTTTATTTTATTTTAAAAATAAAATAAAATAAAAATATATATATTAAATAAATTTTAAAAAAATTTGTTAGGGGTCGTCATGCTGCCAATCCCCACCACCCCTACCCTTGCGGGCCTTTTGAGGGCCAATCCCTGTGGGCTGTGTTGGGCAAGGCCAGCGGCAATACTGTTGGGGGCTCAACGGTAAAACTGTTGGCTGCCAGCGGTAACAGCCGTGTGGGCTTCTCCCCTGATGGGAAGTGGTGGATGGGTGGGGACCATCCCCCCACTTCTTGTTTTTTTTTTTAAATATTTAAAAATTTTCTTTTAGTTCTATTAAAAAAAATTTAATTTTAGATTTTTGTTTAATTAAAATCTTAGTTTAATAAAAGATATAATATTATAGTTTTTAGTTATTTTATATATAAAGTTTTATTAATATTAGTTATTTATATTAATATTATGTTTTGTTAGTTGTTATTAATTTTTATGAATTAATATCATTGTTTTTGTTTTTAATTAAATTATTAGTTAAGCTTAGTAATTGATATGTAAATTTATTATTAATATTTATTCTAGGTATTTGTTTATATTAATGAGATTTGTTTTATTTAATTCAATGGATTATGATATGTCAGTTAGGCAAATGGAGTAATTTAACGGTTTGATTTTTGTGATCACAATCCACCTGTAGTGATCTTCTGCATGCTCTATTTGAACGCTTTTATAAGTATATCGATGTTTTCAATAACTTTGATTTGTAGCTATGCATGAATTCTGTACGTATACTCTCTTAGTCAAACTGCGACTTGTATTATGATATGTATGTTTTTGCGTTCTTTGTGGATTTATTGTTATTGTATCTGGGTGATTATTAAAATAGATTGTGTGTTTCTCTTTTTTACGAAACTGCAATGTCTCAGGTATCTGTTAGGATTAGTTGACTTTTAGGTTATGAAACCAGAGGTGTTGGGGTTTTTATTTTCTTTATGGATTTTTGTGTGCATCACTATATGCAATGTCAATTTTTGGTCTCGATCTTTTTTACCCAACCTAGTATGTCTAAGCTTATCTTATGTGATCTTGTGAGACTACTTTAAGTAGTTTTGGCTAGTTGAGAACCAATAGTTCTTGTATGGGAAAGAACCAGTGTCGAGAGTTATATATTTCCTTTTTGATGTTGTTTATAGATTTTCTGAGAGTTTTGTATGATCGTTCATGTTATCATGTGGGGAATTGTATTTGGGTTTATCTGTAATTGTACCCTTGCTAGATTTTTGTAGGATCTATGAGCCTAGGGTAGGTTACCTAATTTTTTAGTAGGAGTTGGCTTGCAATAAGCACTGGGGCCCGCAAGTGGCTATGAGGATCACTTATTGTAAGTAATATTAACAAGTGATAACATAATGATTTATTGGGGTTTAAAAATGAACTAATAAGATATGTTTCCTCACCCATTCTTGAGCACTATTATAGGCTAAGATGGAGGATGAGATGATGCTTTCTTCCTTGACGGGTGTGTGTCTGGCATAGTTAGTGACTTTGTCTGTTTGAGAGGTCATTGATACCATGTATGGTCACTTGAGTGTCGGGGTCCAGGAAGACTACTAGGATGAAACTTAAGGGTTAGACGTATATGATGACACCTTCCTATATGCAGATTGGGTTATCCTACATGTGTTGGATGCATCTGGTATTATGATAATTTCTTATTGTGTTTCATAAAGATTCTAGGATCTTCCTATGCATTCCTATATGATGTCTTGTATATCTCTGTTGTTACCTTCTTATTGTATACCCGTGTGAGTGGGCCCAATATTATCTCCTCATCATGGTGGGAGTGGACATTTGGTTCCATGAGGTCAGGTGATAGTGATTCTTATTACCATTGATATTTGGCATTCTTCTTCATGCTTGGATAATCCTTGTTGCAGTCCTATCTTCTTCTTATTCTTTTGGAGACTTGTTCAGTTTCATGAGTTGTATACTTGTACCATATGTTTATATTGGTTAACATCCTTTCAGAATATTTATTGTATTGTTATGTACTATTGCATACCCTACGACCTGTACAGTGGATGTTGATTTGTTTGTATACCTTGGGTATCAATTGTATATGTCATCTTATTATATGAGATGTATATTGGATCCAATTGATGTATCCTTTATTTTATTTCTTTATAGTTGTTCTTCGTAGATTTGTTTGCTTAAGTAATTCTATGTCAAGGAACACTCGAGATTTGTAACCTTTGTTGAGTTGTATTTATGTGTATGTCATTTATCTCATTGTGTTGCTTCCACATTTTTTATCATTATTGTTTGTAAACATTTAAAAAAAATTATCTTGTTAACTTAGTGGCACGTTTGAGTTATTTCTCTTGGGTTCCCTAGCGGAGCATTACATGGATGAGTAAATGAATTAAATGAAGTTTGTTACAAGATCTACGAATGGGAAAATTCAATATGAAGATCTAAGGTGAAGATCAAGCAGTTCAAAAAATTATGAAAGTTCCAAGAAAAGTTACAAGTTTCGAGGTAAAAGTCAAATAGTTTACCAAGTTGAGAAATATGAAGAAGATGATTGAACGACTGAGCACAAATGAAGGAAAATAAAATCAAGGAGATTAAGATGAAAAATTATGTCTATATAAAGGATGAGAATTATACATAGTGTAATGCTACTGGAAAATTGAATAGAGAAGGAAAGAAGCTAAAGAACAACATTTATTGAGCATAACATAGAAAGACAGATTGAATAATCTATAGTTTGAGAAAGAGATAAATGGAGTATGAGATCTAGTATTCAATTGAGCATAAAGGATCTAATACAAGCATAGTGAGTTGTTATATTTTACATATCAAAGTTTACTGTTTCTTATTAATATTTGCAACTGAGAAATCTCTTAACCGAGTGGATTTAACCATCCTATTTGTAAAACCTAGACTTAGGTGGCATTCCAAAAGAGTGTTTAAAGACCTCTAACAAGGCCACTCCTAACAGGGTGAAGATCTTAACAGATCTGAGTTAAATCCCCTAATAGGGCCTCATTTAGAAAATGTGTTCGTAATCTTTAACAAGATAAGTTCTTAACTAAGCGTACTTTAGAAGGGTACATTTTTATTGTGAGTTACAATTACCATAGATTTTTTTCTCAAATTGGGTTTCCTTATTAAATCTGGTGTCAATGAGTTATATCTTATGTTTACATGGTTAATCTAATGTTAATGCTAAGTTTGAATGATCGATTGTTTCTTATGTTATTGAGGTATTTAGTGAATTGGTTATTTAATGTATTCGGTATTTATAGAGTGAATCAGTAAGTTCAATTTTAAGTGTTTAAGTTTTGATTTGTCTGATTCACCCCCCCCCTCTCAGTGGGACCAATAGGGGGAAGTATGATACAGGAGGACCCAACTACTAAGAAATGACATTCAATAATCCATTTTGGCATGATATATAATCAAGGGAATAATAGACCTAAATTTTATGGATTTACGCCTTGTAAGGCATGAAGACATAATAGGTTGTTTAAGAGTGTTAAAGGGCCTAATGTCCTGAATAATGCAATAAGGGTCAAATATGACCAAATGGTATAAATGTGTGAGTTTGGATTCTAGGATTCTTCTTTTAATTATTTTCAGTCATATTGGTCATTAGCAAGGCTTTTGGTTTCCTTGAAAATCATTAAAAGGGTCTAAAAGGCTTTTGGAGGGAAACTATACACTTTGAATTTAAACTCTAATGACTAGTTAGCCAAATTAGAGGTTTTAATGTTTGTTAATGTAATGGGTAGTTTGGGAATTTTTTTGGTGGTTTATAAATAATGTTCCATGCCCAGGGGTGTAGAGGAGAGAAGAAAATAAGTTTGTGTAATCAGATTGTACGGACTGCTGCAACAAATTGGAATAAACAATGAGGTTTTGATCATTTTCAATGCATTGTTGATTGGTTTTCATTGAAACATATTTGGAATCATTTGAAAATGTTTTAATAATTTTATTAGATTCCTTCCAAATCCATTTGATTATATTTATAGGGTTTTTAATCTCTAATTTTGTGACTGTCCTAAAGCTAGCGTTGAAGTTCCTAGATAGTTTTGTGAGATTTCATATGATTTGAGGTCATTCCACTTTATGTACCTATTGTTTATTATGGAATGGACCTCTAATTATTATATTATAATGATACTAACATTCTTGGTCTAGTTGTGAAGGAGTTTATGGGTGATCATCCAAGATATGTGCAAATTGGATTGTGATGGGTGCATGGAATGAAGGCATGGGTATTGGTTTGAGTGAATTTTCCACATGAAGGAATATTTTTCTGATTGATTATGTTTGGTTAAGTTTAGGACAAGGTGAAATGACCCTTTTTTGAGTTTGGAAGTGGAAATTTGAGAAGGCCCTAGTTTTAGGGACATTTTAGTGAGGTTTTACTGGTTAACCCATCAAATGATTGAGTCTGATCAAAATAGTTCTGTAATCCTTGGTTTGTAGTCAAAACAAGATACTGAACAAAGTTTGAGGTCCAAGTCTTAAGTCTAAAGGGTACTTGCTTTGTAAAATTTGCCTAATAAGGCCTAATTTAGTGATCAACATCAGTTCATACATATTGTCCAAAAGATTCATTTCCCAATTTCACATATGTTTTGTAACATCCAAAAGGGTATATGAATCACTCATTTAATTGGCAAGTGATTTGGAAAATATTGGTGAAAAGTACAAAAAATTAGGTTTTGGAAACTTAGTCAGGGATTGGGCCTAGTTAAGGGCATGAAGTTGGGTTTGTGTGTCAAACAAGTGTGTGGGGTTTATAAAAAATTTGAAACAAGTTTGTTTGAATGCAATGAAATCCTCTAGGGTGTTAGAATCAGAGGCTAAGTACAAGATCAATCTTTCAATGTTTGAGGGTAGTTATACATAGAGCAAGATAACAAAGATAAATATCATCTAAGGAACTTGGAAAATGAGAACTGCTAACTTAAATGAAAGTGACAATAACTAATGATTTAGGCATAAAAGGGAAATGGTAACCAAAATTTGAATATATTCAATGGTGTTAAATTTTTCAAAAATAGTTATATTTTTGTCAAATCTGCAAGGTCACTAAAAAATGGAGCATATTAGTGTTGACCTTATGGAAAGACTTGTTGTCAATTAGTGCCAAAACACTTAGTCATTATAGTGTTGACTGAGCTAGTAGCTTGAAGTGCAACTCGAGTAGTGGTAGTGTCAATCGAGAAAACAGTGGCAATCAGTATTACTCGAGTGACCAATGTGACCCAAGTACAGAGTGTAGCCCGAGTGCCAGTATATCACCCGAGTGGATTACTGGACCTGAGTAATAGTATTGGGCCAACTTAGTTTATATTGTTTGATATTATTATATATCATTAAAGCCAACTTACAGAAGTATTTGATTTGGATAAGATATATATGTAAGATATTTTTTTATCCAAATATGTGTGAAATAAGTATATATGCGAATATGAAGAGGCACTTTGATTGGAAGATTGCAGAAGTGTAAAGGTGCACCAGAGACTCATCTATCACATTCAAGTGATTAGTTTTTTATATCAAAGGATCTTATTCAGGAAATCAAAGTTGCATAGAAGATCATCTACTAGTTCATCCTAATAGGTGCATCAGTAGAATCCTTTAACAAGGTGGAGTTTACAGTCCTTTACAAATCTCCTAACAAAGTTGCATACTTAATTTTATTGTACTAAATCCTTTCACAAGGTGGACCTAACATTCATTATTTCTCCTAACAGGGCAGACCATCAGAAGTGGTCAATTGTAAGCTTTAACAGGATAAATTTATATTGCAGTACTAAATCTTGTGGGTACCATCCCCACCCCAGTTTTACTTTCTATTTGGAAGGTTTCTAGGTAACTAAATATTGTGTCAAGTGTTGTGGATGTTTATTACTTTTATGTTCTATGCATACAATCAAATTAGATAATCTAATAAAGGATTAAAGTGATTAAGTTTTATTTGTTCCTGATTCACCACCCCCCACCCCCCCCCCCCTCCCACCCCCTCTCAGTCACCTAGNCTGATTCCCCCCCCCCCCCCCCCCCCCCCCTCCCACCCCCTCTCAGTCACCTAGCCTCAATATATTTCCAAAAATTGGTATCAGAGATAGAGGTTCTCTTATCATAAGTTTAATAGCTTGAGCAAAGATCAGAGGCAATGGAAATATACAAACTAGAGAAATCCAATGAAAATGAAAAGCTAGATCTACAAGTGGTGACAGATCAAATCAGAAAACCAAGGAGTGGCTCTCTCTTTCCCTGAAAAGAAGAAAAGATTTAGCAGTGTAGATGAATGATAAAAATTACATAAAAGAAAGAATTGAAGACTTATGCAAAGAAAGAAGTTCTGAAGAAGTTGATGCAACAATTGAAGACCTACTTGCAAAGAATCTCAATTTACATGAAGAAGTTAGAAAGTGGAAAAGAGAACAAGAAATTCATTTAGTCAGAATATTTGAAGTCATAAAACAAAATAATCAAACAGAAAATGAAAGAGAAATGGCACAAGAAGATTAAAGATTGCTAAGTACAAGATTATAAGAAAAAGAAAAAAGAAATCCATCATTTGTCACTTCAACAAGCAGATATGATAAATCAACTCAATAATGCAAATCAAGAAGTTATCAATCTGAGGACAAAAAATGAAAGAATGTAGACTGATCTCATTATTGAAAAACAAACCAATGAGAGTATGATGAACTCACAAGTAAGCATGGATCAGTTGACAGAACAAACTCAACTCAGACATCATGGATAGACTAGATTAGGTTATACTAAATAAGGTGAATCCTCACAACAAGGAACTCAAAAGAACATGAAACCTACTTGTAATCACTGTGGAAAGTTAGGGCACACAGCAAATAAGTGTTGGAGGAATGGAATGTCAAATTTTAATGGTGAATTCTACAGATGGAAAAAATATGGACATAGGGTAGGTGAATGCACTGAGAAACCTAAGTTTGAAGGAAAATGTTTCAATTGTAACAAACAAGGTCAGAAATATTCTGAGTGCAGAACTAAGAAATGGAAACCTGCTGAACAACTAGCTAAAGAAATTTTTGGTTGGGATTACAACACATGGAGCAGATGTTGTCATTGTGGTGAATATGGGCATATTGGTGAAAATTGTGCTAAGACTCACCTCAGAAAAAGGAATCCTAATAAGAGATTTTATGTGTGTAAACAAATCGGTCATCTAAGCAAGAAATGCATGAACAAACAAAAAGTAGATACTGGTTTTGAAAAAGGAAAAGCAAAAGTCTCTAAAATTAGAACTCAAATGAGTCAACAGTGGGTAAGGAAATCTCTTGAGAATTCATATCAAAACAATTAAGGATCGAATGGCACCCAAAGAAATGAGCTGGGTGGATCTACCATCTCTGAATAAATATGCAAGGAGAAAACTAGAACTGTGCATACAAGCCATCATACATCAGTTCTAGACATACTAGCAAGTCCAAATTAGCATATTGATGCACTAGGACACATTATGGTTTTAACCGAGTCAGGATCTCACTTACATTTGAGTTACACAGGATTAACTGAGTTAAGTCAGGTTGTATGGTTTTGAATATGTAAAGGTTATATTTTGTCAAGATTCATTCTGAGCTATCCTAGCTGCCATGTATGGAGCAATTAATGAAAACTCAACGGTAAAATATCTTATAAAAGATGAATTGGAATGGTTATTGTTTACAAAGTTTTTAGTTTGCAGAGCAATTCAGAGCGAATTTATGTTTGAAAGCTTTAAGTTGCAAAGTTTTATTAGACCTTCGAGCATTATGGCATCTACATCCAGTAGCAAGGTTAAGAAAGGATTTGAGATGTTGGTGAGGAATGTTGTCTGTGAACCTTCAAAGTTTAAGCTTCATCCAGTGATTGCAGAGGAGATAGATCTAATGGGAGCTCATTCCCTAATTCCTTCTAAGGTACTATTGATCAATGATATCTGAGCCTTCTATCATTGCATCATTCAATAGCTAGGTACATTGGAAATGAATAAAGCATATGAGAAACTATGTAAAGTTGGGAATTTGAAGCCAAAACATAAACACCTTGAAGTCAAGGGTTTGACTCATATCATACATATGCCACAGAACTTTTAGATTAAGTGGATTAGGTTTGTCCTAAGTCATGTTCATGACATGCACCTATGGCTGGAGCAACCAGTGAAGATCACCAAGACAATGGTACACCGTGTTACAGGGTATCCTATGCTTAACAAGCCAAAAGCTACCAACACCCTACCTCAGGATGACCTAGCCAAGAAGACTCTTGCCAAGTGGGATGGAAGAGGCATGAGATTAAATGGAGTTACAAAAATGGAATTGAATTTTGGGATTCATGTAATTGTGCAAAAAATCTAAATTTCTAGCAGACCAAATAGCGTACCATGTGAGGCTATGGACTTGGCATACAAAGTGGTCAAGAACAAAATTTCATTCAACCTTGCCGAGTTGCAGCTCATCCAATTGAGAAAGAACATGGAAAGCATCCGGGCATCAAAGACTAATCCATGTAAGTTTGGTTTACTTATGGTCTGTATATTCTTTTATATTTAGACATTTTTCCCTTCTAAAGTCACAGTTGTTTGGAATAAGGACATACCCATAGTTTATCAGATAAATGATTTCATACCAGAATTAGGAGACAATTTTGAGAGCATCATGGATGGATACTTTGAGGATTTTAGACAGAAGATGTAGAATAGATATAGATCCCTAAAAAATTGGTAGAATACTACAAAAATGATATTTGCTTCCTAGTTGACTGTGATAAAGTATACATTCAGGCATTCAAGCCTAGGGTTGCATGGGTGAAAACTCTTGCATATGAGGTTAACATTGATGAGACAAAAGCTATCATTGAGGCTCTTGTTAATGAGCATGTTGATCCCAAAGCACCATACTTTGGTACTTATGAAGAAGCAAAGGGAAGAATATCTTTGGAAATTGAGATTCCTAAGATCTTGAAAAGAGGAAAGAAGATGTTAGAGAAGTTTTAAAAGAAGTATGGAAAGACTTTAGACTCTCCTCCTTCTATCACTAAAAGCCAAGAAGATGAAATTAAGATAGAAGATGATGAACCTAAAAAGGAAGAGGAAGAGATGGAAGAACCTACTAAGTAAAAGAAGAAGGTAGCCCCCAAACAAAAAAAAAAGATCTGTACCCATGTCATTACTACAAGAAGATCTAGAAGGAAACTTATATTGCCTAAGGAAGATGAAGAAGAAGATACAGTCATATTCAAGAAACCCCCACCTACCTTTGAGTAGAAAATTGAAGAACTAAAAAGAGGTAGTGGTATGAGTTCTCTAAAATCATTGAAATATGCCTCAAGAACTAAGGATGAACAGAAGAAGATTGAGGAAGTAGTTGTAGAGAAAATGACAAGATGGAAGTATGATCCATCTGAATTGAAAAGTCATATGACTGAAGATCTTTTCAAAGTAATATCTATTCCCTAGAGAAATACAGTTCGAACAAAAAAGGATATTAGGGAATAGACCTTGAATAAATTCATGCCTACTATGACTAATAAAGAGGTTAAATAGGCCATGACCAAATATGAGAACAATCACACTCCAAGGTTTAGGAACTTTCAGATATTGAACAAGAGAATAGAGGATGTTGTGCAGGCCGCAACAAAGATATGGAAGATAGTCTTTGAAATTAAGAAAGAAGATAAGGTAGAGGTACCGAGTACAGACCCCAAGGTAAAGACTAATGATGAAGAATTACCTACGATGGAAACTATTGAAGAATCCAATGCAGAATAGATAGCAGTGGAAGTGATGGCATCCCTGCCCCAATCACCTATACAGAACATCCTATCTCTGAGCAAGGATAAAACTACAAAATCTATATCTGGACTAGTAGGAACTGAGCATCAAGCTCCACCTACTACTGGGCTAAGCCTAACTGAGTCAGAGAAGGTCACTCTGAATGTTTCTATAGTGATAATTGATGCCCTAGTTGGTGCAGAAAAAGTTAATGATCCACTGAATACTAAAGTCAAGGATGATAGTGGAAAAGGTAAGGAAATTGTTCCTTCACCTAATCCCAAGATCAAAGGAAAAGGGAAGCAAATAGATACTGATTATATTGATCTTGAGGAAGATATTGTGATTCCAAATTGGGATCAATCCAACTTGACAGTGCAGCAAATGGATATACTAGGGGAGCTATGGAAGAAAAGAGCTACACAACAAAAGCTCCAAGAAGAAAAGAAGAGAAACCGAGTGCTAGAGGACATAAAAGCTATATTCCTAGATGCACTAGAAATATAAATTGATGAGAATGACTCTATTATGGATCAACTTGTTAATATAGTCCACAAGCTCAATAAAGATTTAAGTGGTCAAGAGAAACTACTGCAGAAGGCAGAAAGGAAGTTTGAGAATAAAGTTCTAGGGAATGTTGCAGGTAAATTTGCAATAGATCTAGTGAAGCTAAACACTCTCATTAGCTCTCTAGAAACCATAGTAAATAATGTAGTGACATTATTTTTAAATTTTGAGTGATACTTACACTTTACCATGGAAATCAAGACCAAGCTGACAAAGATAGACACATATTTGAAGGAAAGTGCAAACCAATTGGCACTTAACCCTAGTTCGAGTTCAGCACATTTTGTGAAGATCAAGTATCTGTTAGTAATAACTAAGAGGGGGGGGGTGAATCAGTGGCCTCAAAAATTTATCCTTTAAACTTTAATCCACCAATTAATACTCCTTAGATTATTAAGTCCCTACAAGATGTATGCCTTGAAATAATTAACTGTCTGTCGGTTTACCTTGTTTGTCCTTATTCTCCTTGATTACTGATAAGAAGTAAAACTTATTTACCGAAGCTCAGTAAATATGTAGAGTAAACCAATCAATCCAAAAATGCATATGTGAAATGTAAAACAATAAAGTAATAAACCATACACACATAACACATAGATTTTAACGTGGAAACCCTGTTAAGGGAAAAACCACTAGGACCGGTACCCCAAATTTTCACTCTTCTGAAGTGAGCCCTGTTAGGAGCCAACCCTGTTAAAGGTTACAAACACACAGTTAAGTGTGACTTTGTTAGAGGTTTTTTATACATAGGTTGTCACTTATTATCTAGCATTTACGCTACCATCCTTGAATTAGACTTTAGACTGTCAATAGGCTTTATGCTAATCTTACTACCATCCTTGAATCAGCCTCCTTCTTAGATTGTCAATAGGCTTTAGGTAAGACTGATGCTACTATCATGAATCAACCCTTTTGGTAATCTATTAGGATATACCTCAATTATAGAAGATGGTTAAGTCCTGCTCTATTAAGAGACTTCATGCTTCAATGGTTAAACTGAAACACAATGACCTATTTCTAATGCAACTTTGAATTGCAGATATTTAGATCTATTTACATACAATACCTCTCTGATCAATGTATCAATTCAATTCCTTTTTCCTTCACACTTTCTTCTTTGTGATGCTATGCTTCACTATTCGTTGGTGTCTGCAGAATTCTTTAGCTTTCCCTTAGCTTGATTGATCAAGACTGTATGAAGTTTATCCTTCACTAGTTTCTCTTCAGCATCTTCTTTCAATTCACTCCCCTGTGTATCTAATTGCTTGCAAAAATGAATTATGCTTGTCTCTTATATAGACACAATATTCCTTTATTTCTAATTCTTGATTCTTGATTCTTGGTGTGAAAAATAATCCAGCCAATTTGATTTACGGCTTTAACTCTTGATTTATCTCATAGTTATCTTCTTGCCAACTGTATAAATCAATTGCTTAAATGTGGTTGAATAAAACAAATAAAACAATTAGTTAAGTCTATCCTTAAGCTCTGCTAGCTAGATATTTTGTCATTTTATGATCTCTTTGTTCTGTCAATCAATTCTGTAGTTCGTCGTCGGTGACAACTACCAGTTCCATCGGTGTAACTTCAGTTAGCTTCAGGATCTCTATCCATCGGGCATCATTGGATTTTTCTTGTTGGGAAACACTATCTTCTTGCTCATCAGGAAACACTATCTTCTTGCTCGTTGGGCATCACTGTGACTTTATCTCTGTCTTTACCGATGGTGTACACTCCGTTGGTGTGGTCTGTCACTTAGTGAATTCTTGACTTTTATGCATTTCTGAAAGCATAACCTCTGTTCCATTGATTCTCTGAAGTCTTTTTCATTATGTATATGACCATACAAATGATATCAAGTTAACATCAATGACAATACAAACCACTAACTGGTTTAATGATTTGCATCATCTTCAACTTAACATTATCAAACATTCAATCAGTTACATGTCATCAATCTTTCCCTTTGGCATTGATGGCAACATGCTATATTATCACACTATACTATTTCTAATACAACATGAAATACAATTATTGAGATTCATCAAATTACCAAAAAGTTTTTTTTGATAATTGATAAAAATGTCTGACCATCAGTAAGCTTTGTGTTAGCTTAGATTTGATTCTCGTAGCTTTCCTTGTTTTTTTTAGATGTGTTATGTCCTTTGTTTGTGTCAATTTCTCTCTTTTGACTATTCTATTGATGTCACTATCTTTGATTTGCAACTTTTTAAACAAATTCTCTCCCTATGGATATGATCTCTCCTTATTTGGAGTAAACTTATTATGAATAGTTTCTGATGATAATATGGATACATTCTCTCCCTTTGACAACAATGCCAAACAAATATTTGTCAAATATCTGACATTTTGTCAAATAATTTCTTTTATCCATAATATATTCCTTGAATTTCCCTTATCCATCATCAATATAACAATATGTTCTAGTGCTCGGTTTTGATATATACCTTTCTATATATAGATGTAGCTTTGAAGTTCATTTTCTGCTTGCATCAATCATGAATGATATTCTGATAATATATGGCTGATGCAGCCTTTAGTCCTTTTACTGACTAGTAGACATAGGTTTGACCCCTAGTCTTTTTCTCAGGTACTCAAATGTATCCTTGGGCAGTGGCTTGGTGAAGATATCAGCCAATTTTTCTTTTGATTGCACATATTCAAGTATGACCTCTTTTTCTTGAACTTGTT
>MU223860.1:1173501-1202705 GCA_018584345.1 Thuja plicata | reverse complement strand
CTTTGATTGCTGAAATATTTGTTGATGACATCATATTTGGAGGCAATGATATGCTATGCAAATCATTTGCTGATGAGATGAGCAAGAAATTTGAGATGTCTATGTTTGGAGAGATCAAGTTCTTTCTCAGTCTGCAGATCATTCAACAAAGTGAAGGTATTTTCATTACACAGTCCAAATACATCAAAGAAGTTCTAAAAATGTTCAAGATGGAAGATTCCAAACCTGTTGGAACACCAATGGTTACTGGATGTAAATTAACAAAGGAAGATAAGACAACAGAGGTAAATCAGACTCTATACAGATCAATGATAGGGAAACTCATGTATGTTGTACACACTAGACCAGATATTGCACATGCAATAGGAATTGTTACTAGATTTTCAGCTAACCCCAGGGAATCACATATAACTACTGTGAAAAGAATTCTAAGATATCTGAAGAATACTAAGGAATTTGGCTTATGGTATAGAAGAGAAGGAAAATTTGAATTGAAGGTGTTTACCAACATTGATTGGGCTATAAATATTGATGACCGGAAGAGCACAACTGGAGGAGCATTCTTTATGGGTGACAGACTTGTCACGTGGATTAGTAAGAAGCAAGGATGCATCTCTTAGTCTACTGCAAAAGTAGAATATATTACTGCTACTACAAACTGCTCAAATATTGCATGGATCAAATAGTTTCTGGAAGGTATGCATATGAAGATCATAGAACCAGTAGTTATCTATTGTGATAACACCAGTGCAATAAATATTTCCAAGAATCCAAGTATCATTATTTAAGAGAACAAGTTCAAGAAAAGGAGGTGATACTTGAATATGTACGATCAAAAGAAAAATTGGCTGATATCTTCACCAAGCCACTACCCATGGATACATTTGAGTACCTAAGAAAAAGACTAGGGGTCAAACCCATGTCCACCAGTCAGTAAAAGGACTGAAGGCTACATCAGCCATATATTATTAGAATATCAATCATGATTGATGTAAGCAGAAGCTGAACTTCAAAGCTACATCTATATACAGAGAGGTATATATCAGAACTGAACACCAGAGCAGATTTTTATATTGATAATGGATAAGGGAAATTCAAGGAATATATTATGGGAAGAAGAAATTGGTTGATAGAATGTCAGATATTTGTAAAATATTTGTTGGGCATTATTTTCAAAGGGAGAGAATGTATCCATATTATCATTAGAAACTATTCATTTTCAAATTACTCCAAACAGGGAGAGATCATATCCAAAGGGAGAGAATTTGTATAAAAGTTGCAAACAAAAGACAAAGACATCAAACAAGTAGAATAGTCAAAGAGGACACAACACATCAGAAGAAGAAATAGAAAAGTTGCAAGAATCAAATCTAAGCTTATACAGAGCTTACCAGCGGTCAGACATTTTTTTTCAGTTATCAAAACAAACTGTTTGGTAATTTGATGAATCTCAACAATTATATTTCATGTTGTATTAGAAATAGTATAGTGTGATAATATAGTATGTTGCCATCAATGCCAAAGGGAGAGAATGATGACATGTAACTAATTAAATGTTTGACTATATTAAGTTGAAGATGATGCAAGACATTAAATCAGTTAATGGTTTGTATTATCATTGATGTCAACTTGATATCATTTGTATGGTCATATACATAATGCCAAAGACTTCAGAGACTCAATGGAATAAAGGTTATGCTTTAAGCAATGCATAAAATTCAAGTATTCACCAAGTGACAGACTACACCGGTGGAGTGCACACCATTGGTAAAGATAGAGATAAAGTCACAGTGATGCCCGATGAGCAAAAGACAGTATTGCCCGATGAAGCAGAATCAAAGGATGCCCAATGAGCTAAAAATAGTGTTTCCCGATGAGAAAATCGAGTGATGCCCAACGAACAGAGATCTCGAAGCTAACTAAAGCTGCATCAATGGAACTGGCAGTTGTCACTGGTGACGAACTGTAGAATTGATCGACAGAATAGAGAGATCAGAAAATGACAAAACATCTAGCTGGAAGAGCTAAAAGATAGGCTTAACTAGTTTTTTTATTTTTTTTATTTGACAACAGTTAAGTAAGTGATTTGTACAGTTGGCAAGAAGATAACTACGAGATAAATCAAGAGTTCAATCCGTAAATCAATTTGGCTAGATTGTTTTTCACACCAAGAATCAAGAATCAAGAACCTAGAATTAAGGAATATCATGTCTATATAAGAGACAAGCATAATTCACTTTTGTAAGCAATTAGATACACGAGGGAGTGAACTGATAGAAGATGCTAAAGAGAAACTGATGAAGGATAATCTTCATGCATTCCTGATCAATCAAGCTAAAGGAGAGCTAAAGAATTTTGTAGACACTGATGAATAGAAAAGCACAACATCACAGAGTAGAAAGAGTTAAGTATAAAGGAATTGAATTGATACATTGATCAGAAAGATATTGTAAGTAAATAGATCTGAAAATCTGCAATTCAGTTGCATTAGAAATAGGTCATTTTGTTTCAGTTTAACCATTGAAGCATTAAGTCTCTTAACAGAGTAGGACTTAACAGTCTTTTGTAATTGAGGTATATCCTAACAAATTACCAAAAGTTTGACTCATGATAGTAGCATCGGTCTTACCTAAAGCCTATTGACAGTCTAAGAAGGAGGTTGATTCAAGGATGGTAGTAAGATTAGCATAAAGCCTATTGACAGTCATGAGACTGATCTAAGGATGGTAGCATCGATGCCAGATACTAAGTGACAACCTATGTATAAAATTCCTCTAATAAGGTCGCACTTAACCATGTGTTTGTAACCTTTAACAGGGTTAGCTCCTAACAGGGCTCACTTTAGAAGAGTGAAAATTTGGGGTACCGATCCCAGTGGTTTTTCTCTTAACAGGGTTTTCACATTAAAATCCTTGTGTTATATGTGTATGGTTCATTACTTTATTATTTTAAATTTCACATAAGTATTTATGGATTGATTGGTATACTCTGCATATTTACTGAGTATCGGTAAATATAGTTTACTACTTATCGGTTATCAAGGAGAATACAGACAGACAAGGTAAACCGACAGACAGTTATTTGTTCCAAGTATTTCAAAGGCATGCATCTTGTAGGGATTTAATAATTGGAGAAGTATTTATTGGTGGATTAAAGTTTAAATTGGATAAATTATTGAGGCCACTGATTCACCCCCCCCCCTCTCAATTATTACTAACAACTTTAACCTTCTTTTGGAAGTGTGCCTTGGCAGTATCCCTTGGTAGTGAGCCTACTGTTTCTTTTGAATCCTAACAGGGTCTGTCTCCTAACAGGGACTATGTACTATAATGTTGTAACAAGCTCCTAACAAGGCTAAATCTTTTAAGAAGGATACTATACTCTTAACACATTATTTGTGGGTGTTAATTCCCACTGGGGTTTTACCTTTAACAAGATTTCCTCAACAACAAATATTGTGTTATGGTGTTGGCATTTACTGTGTTATCATTTACATTTACAGATTTGGTTTATAAAGTTTAAAGTTTAATGATCTATATCACAACTGATTCACCCATCCCTCTAAGTTGTCTTATGGAATTGTATTCCTAACAATTGGTATCAGAGCTTATGGTCCTTAGAGAGAAAGTTTAACTTCTTGAGGTGATCTTGAAGATGACTTACTACAGGAAGGATAGTCTGAAGTTTGATCCTGAAAACTTTGACACTTGGCAGAACAAGATGAGAACACATTTTCTATGTCTGGAAATTGATTACTGGACGATCACAAGGAAGAATGAAAAGATAGCGACTGAAGATGAATTAGAGAAGGCTACTAAAAATGAAAAGAACCTATTTTCATTTAATATGGTTGCAAAGTAATCTTTGATCAGCACACTTTCAGAAGGAGAATTCATGAGATCTGGACAAGATTGGAAGAATTATATATTGGAGACAAGTTTACAAAATAGGCAAAACTACAAAACTGGAAGACAAAGATGGAATCAGTGAAGATGAGAGAAGATGAGAACATTAGGGTATATGGATGGAGAATTACTGAAGTGGTTACTGGTATTAACAACTCTAGAGGTACTTACAGTGAGGAAGAAGTGATTACGAAGATACTCAGATCTTTGACACTTGCATATAGAGCCAAAGTACAAGCTATAGAGGAGATTATACCTTTGACACCAAACTTTACTAGAGAGATGTTGATTGGAAAGCTAACTACATTTGAGGCCGCATAATTGGGAGATACTTTACCTAAACTTGAGTCAACATTCAAGGCAACCATTCACACGAACAAAAAGACCTTATCTAGGAATGAAAGCACCAACAGTAATGACCTAAGGGAAGAGCTTGGAGCCTATGCTAATGAATGGGAATAGATACAGGAAGAAGAAATAAATCTAGATGAAGTTGTGGCACCGATTGCTAGAAGAGAAAAGAGAGGTAAGGGAAAGTTTGAAGGCAAATTACCTTTGAAATTTTTTTCATGTAACAAGATTGGTCATTTTGAATCTAGATGTCCTACAAGAGTTCCAAAGCACAAACCTAAGTTTTTCAAGTCTAAGCATTCAACAGACAAGGAATATTATTATGCTAGTGAGGGTATATCTGATGATGATGATGGTGACTATGATGAAATTGGATTTATTACTACTAAGGATGATGAACCTATGCATGAAGAAAAAGCCTTAGTATCCCGAGTTGAAAAGAAATTTGAATGGGTTATAGGTAGTAGTTGTTCACATCATATGACTGGAGATAAAAATAAGTTTGTAAGTTTGAAAAGACATGATGGTGGTGTTGTCATATTTGGTGACAATACTCCTAAGCTTATTATTGGAGTTGGATCTACTTCTTTGGATGGAAAGACTAACACTGAAAATGTATTACTTGTTGATGGACTTAAGCATAATCTGTTGAGTGTTTGACATTTATTAGACAAGGGTTATCAATTGAAATTCAGTTATGGTAAATTCTCTATCAGAAGTAAAGTAGGAGACTTGATCGCATCTGGTACTAAATCCAAAGGTAATGTATTTGAATTGAACACATCTGAAGCTTCTTGTTTTATTGCAAAGGGTGATGACAGTTGGTTATGGCACATAAGATTTTGTCATGTTAATTTTGACAACATTGTGAAGGCAAGTATGAAAAAAGAAGTAAGAGATCTACCTAAAATTTTGAAGCCATATATCAATGTGTAGAGAGTGTGTTATGGGGAAGTAGACTAGAAGCACTTTCAAAAGAAAAGCTTATTCAGCAAAAGGAAAGTTGGATCTAGTACATACAGGTCTATGTAGTCCTACAAGAACAAGATCATACTATGGTGAAATGTACTTTATACTATTTTTTGATGAATTTTCTAGAATGATGTGGGTTACATACTTAAGAGAGAAATCTGAAGCATTTGAGAAATCCAAGTTATTCAAAGCAAAAGTTGAGAATGAATTTGGTTTGAAGATAAAGTGTTTGAGATCAGACAAAGGAGGAGAGTTTACATCAAATCTATTTAACACATACTGTGAAGAGCATGGAATATACAGACAGACATCCATCCCTATAAATCCACAACAAAATGGGATAGAAAAGTGAAGAAACAAAACTATATTAGATGTTGCAAGGACTATGTTGCTGGAAGGAAATGTGTCATATGTTCACTAGAGAGAAGCAGTTGGGACTATTGTGTACACCTTAAATAGAATTTAGATTAGAGAAGGTACAAGTAATAATCCTTATGAATTATGGTTTGATCATACACCTACTATAAAATATTTTAGAATATTTGGTAGTAAATGTTATATCAAGAGAGATGATGAGATAGGCATGTTTGATGCTAGAAGTGATGAAGGAATATTTCTTGGTTATTCCACTAAGAGTAAAGCATATAAATGTTTTAATTTGAGATTGAGAAAGTTGATTGAAAGCACCAATGTGAGGATAGATGAAAAGTTTCAGATTAAGGAAAGAATGTATGATTTTGGTCAGATTACAAAAATGAAAGAGGTTACTGTTGAACTTGAAGAATCTTTGATGATTGACAATGAGATTGAAGATGAACAGACTAAAGCTACTGAGACACTAAAGACATGAAGGTATTTTAGGAAGAACCATCCTAAAGATCAAATTATTGGTGATGCAAGTAAAGGTATGATGAATAGATCTAGAGCTAGAGATGAGATCTGTTTGATTTCTCAAGTTAAACCAAATACTATTGATGAAGCATGTAGAGATGAATCTTGGACTAAAGCTATGGAAGAAGAACTTGAACAGATAAAGAAAAACAATACTTGGGAATTGGTTCCAAGACCTAAGAACAAAAATGTGATTGGTACTAAATGGGTTTTCAGAAATAAGATGGATGAGGAAGGAACAGTGGTAATAAACAAGGCAATACTAGTATGTAAAGTTTATTCACAACAGGAAGGCATAGACTATGAAGAAACATTTTCTCATGTTGCTAGACTATAAGCTATGAGATTATTTCTTTCTTATGTTGCACATAAAGACTTTAAGGTTTATGAGATGGATATGAAGTCAGCATTCTTGAATGGTGATTTAGAAGTATAAGTTTACATTGAGAAACCTAATGGTTTTCCTTTAACAGATGATGAAAAAATGGTTTGCAGATTGAAGAAGGCACTTTATGGATTGAAATAGGCACCAAGAGCATGGTATGCAATACTGGACAAATATCTACTTCATCTTGGTTTTAGAAAAGGTAATGCAGGTAGTAATTTATATTTGAGAACTGATGAAGATGGAATCTTAATTGTAGAAGTTTTTGTTGATGATATCATTTTTAGAGGCAATGATAAGATGAGTAAGAAGTTTGCTAAAGAAATGGAAAATGAATTTGAGATGTCAATGATTGGTGAGATGAAATTTTTTCTTGGTTTGTAAATTAATCAGAGTAAGAATGGAATTTTTATATCTTAGACCAAGTATCTTAAGGAAATGTTGAAATTTTTTGGAATGGAATATTGTAAACCTATTGGGACACTTATGCTGACTAGAAACAAACTCACTAATAGTGATGAGACTCAAAGTGTTGTACAGACAAAGTATAGATTGATGATTGGAGGTCTATAATATCTAACTCACACTAGACCAGATATTACCAATGCAGTTGGAATTGTGGATAGATATCAGGCAGATCCTAAACAGACACATTTTTTTGTTGTAAAAATAATTTTTCAGATTTTTGAAAGGGGCAATAGAATATGGATTGTGGTATGAAAAATCAGAAGATTTTACTTTGTAGGCTTATGTTGATGCTGATTGGGAAGCTAATGTGGATGACAGGAAGAGTACAAGTAGTGGTGCATTTTTCCTTGGAAAAAGATTGGTTTCTTGGTTGAGCAAGAAGCAGAACTGTATTGCTTAATCTACTACTGAGTTAGAGTATGTTGCTACTACAATAAACTATACACAAGTTGTTTGGATGAAACAAATGTTGAAGGAAATTGGAATAATTTTAAAATAACCAGTGGTTATCCACTGTGATAACACTAACATAGTAAATATGTCAAAGAGTCCTATAATGCATTCAAAGACTAAACATATTTATATTAAGTATCATTTCTTGAGGGAGAAGGTAGCAGATAAAGAGATTAAACAGGAGTATATCAGCACAAACGAATAGATAGAAAATATATTTACTAAACCTTTTCCAAAAGATGATTTTGAATATCTCAGAGGCATGCTTGGGGTGGTGGCCCCTCCTAGTAGTAATTAAATGATGTAGATATCCATCATTCTAGTGGATCTCAGAGCTATATCATTCTCTAGACTTGATGTATGGATCTACTCCTCAGGGGGAGTGACCGCAAGAGAAAACTATGGAGTACATTTGGTTGATCTTGCACCTGGTTGATAGACATGAAGATTTTAAAAATCTATAGCTTAAAAAAGACTACAGATCAGTTATGGCACCCTTTGTCATTGCTGCCAAAGGGGGAAGGAATCTATGTGAAAATCCCTACTATTTTGAGAGATTTGTGTTGAGGATATTGAGAATATTGTATTAAGAGAGAGTACTTTTGGGTTTATGCATATGGATTTTCCCATATGTTGCAATCAATGCCAAAGGGGATATTGTTGGATGATATCAGTTTTGGTTACTGATCATGTTTTTGATATTCATGTTTTGTCATTGATGTCAACATATATTTCTATGGAGAGGACAGACTGGTTACTTGACTGGAAGAAGTGTACGAACACTGTATGGATGATTCAGATTGATCAAAGTTGGATTATATAGAAGGATGTGTTTTTACCTTATTCCTAAGGTCACTTGGATTTATGTTGCATATTGCGAATGTTACAATTGATTTGGTGAAGACTGGTTTCTGGACTATAATTGTGATTCTAGATAGAGCGGGTCTCTGTGTTTCTAGTATATATTTCTGCTCGAAGATATTTCAAATGAAGTGGTCTTGTTGGTGGATAGCCGACATATGTTGCAATAATGGGTTGACTTTGATTGTTTTTTAATGACTGGCGACATCAGCTATGGCATGTATTTTGAAGAAGACCTATTTGATGGCCAACTTCAGACATGTAGCACGTAAAATGAATTATGAGCATGGATTGCAGATCTGGAAGCATAATGAATGGATTGTAGATGATGTTTACCTGTTATAGGTATTGTGTGTATCTTAGCAAGGGGTTAAATAATTATTTGTATACTGCAAAGCCTTAATTGGCTGACCTAATTAATTTTTTGTGTATTAGGAAAGCTTAACTAGCCGACCTAATGAATTATTGTAAGAGGGTATATATGAGTGATCTTTTCTTTTGAAAAGATGTGACAGAGATTAAAAGGGAGAGAAGTAAAATTTGTGAAGCTTGTTTGACTAGTGGATGTAGAGCAGAGTTTATGAGAAGATTACTTCATTGGAACTGACCAAGCAATGACAGTTACTATCAGACAGATCACTGGATTGTGTATTTTCTTTATACACTTGTTCAAATTGTGAATCCTTGAGGGTGGCTTTAACCTTCTTTGGGCAGTGTGTCTTGGTTGTGAGCCTACTATTTATTTTGACTCCTAACAGGATATGTCTCCTAACAGGGACTATGTATTGTAATGTTGTAACAAGCTCCTAACAGGGCTAAATATTTTAACAGGGATACTATACTCTTAGTATATTATTCATGGGTGTTAATTCCCACTGGGGTTTTACCTTTAACAGGGATTCCTCAAAAAAAACTATTGTGTTATGGTGTTGGCATTTACTGTGTTATCATTTATATTTGTAGGTTTGGTTTATAAATTTTAAAGTTTCATAATCTATATCACAACTAATTCACACCCCCCGCTCAGTTGTCTTGTGGACTGTTACTCCTAACAGCATGGACAATATTTTTAGATGGTTTTGATGGGAATTTCTTGTTTTCATCATCATGTTATGCATGGATTTCTCTTATATCTGAGGATACACTTCTATATTTTGATAGCTAACAATAGTTTGAGGGTCAGTTGGAGTTATTTTTCTGTATTACTTGCCTTAGAGGAGCTTTTCCTGCAGTTATACCTCATTTTCAAGAAGTTAGGCTCCTAATTTGTAGGCACTTTCTCATGCATCCAAACCTTTGGGTTTTGAGGTCTATATCTTAGATTTCCAGTCTATTTGAGGGTACTCTGATTCTTTTCCAGAGGCAGTTCGTGAAGCTTTTCCAAAGCTCTTGCATGTTTTCAGATTAGTTTGAGTCCCATTTTCTAGGTTTTGTAGCAGTAGCACTCCTTCATTTTCAATAATATAGTATCATATTTCCTTCTCAACACTTATTGGTTTTTGTATGGTTGGTGATTTGATGAATTCCTAGGGATGTTTTTTCCCTTTAATTTGTCTCATGTAATCACTTTTGATGAAAGTGGACACATGTTAGGTGCAGGTCTTATATTGTGATAGAATAATTTAATGATTTGAAGTTGTGAGAACTAGTTGGTTTTCCTCCATGTAGTCATTAGTTTCAATCCTTTATAAGAAATACTTATGTATCTCATTTTTAGTTAGGTTCTGATAATTTTAGGGTTAAGTATTGAAGATTTTGTGAGTAGGACAGGTTGCAAAACATAGTTCATTATTTGATGTATCACCTTAGAGTTAAAAATTCATTTTCAAAACCATATCATTCTATCCCTTTCCCCATTCAAGCTAGTTTAGGTGATACAAAAAGGAAATGACCTTTAAATCCTGGAGATTCTCTCTTGCCATAGGGTACCCATAGCCTAAGAGTGTCTCAATGTTCCAACAGGATATTTGAATTTCACATTCGGCTACAGGCACAATCCTGATTAACAACAGACATGTTCTGTGAATATTGTCATAATCAATGATTTTCTAAATTTTGTAATATAAAGTTTGACATTCATTAGTACATTGGTCATCATATTGATGATACATGCAAAAAGGAAGATTCTTAAGGTTTTGTCTAGGCCTCTTCTTTCATTTGCATCACATAATTAAATTAGCATAAAGAAGATTTAGAAAAATGATTTCTTGATTAAAAATACGCGTACATGAAATGTTGTATAATAAAGGAGGGGATGTTGGAAAATGAGGATGATTGAGACCAAACACTTCCATACATTTCTGATGAGTCTCAAAGCTTTGTTGCATACACCCTACACCATGTTGAATATTATTTTAGGAATGGGGAACACTGAGAGGGGGTGAATCAGTGTTCTAGCACTTTTAAACTTATTAACTTGATTTCATAACCATAAACCAAATATAACTTATATCAAATAATAGAAACATAAACAAAGCATCCACAACATCATAACATCGTGATTTTTATTGTAGAAACCTAATTAAGGGAAAAACCATGGTGGGGATGGAACCCACAACTATTTACTTATGCATAAATAAGTTACCATGTTAAATGTTTAGTACATAAGGGGAATGCACATGCATTCAGACTTACAACCTATATCTCACTTCTCAAATATGAAACATACATTGAGGCTCACTTCCATACAAAATATTTCATCTACAAAATTGAACTAAGAAATAGCATCAATAATGCCTATATAGTTCCATTCAAGTACAGTATATCTTCTTATCTAATAGTCAAACCTCTGATTACTAATCCAACATTCATACACAACATATGACTATCTTCTCCATTCATTGCATCACAAAATATCCACAAAAACATAAGCTTATATACTCAATAGAAAAATATAATAAGTTAACTTGTCAGCTCCAAGAATAAAACATGTAATGTGTAGAACCTTGATCAAATCAATTAATATATCTTTATGCTAACCTTGACCAAAGCATATATATCATCTATTATTTCGACTCTACCAATAATTACTCTCAAACCAATAAAATCATCGATCAGGTAGGATCGCTGATTGAGCCAACAAGTTATTGTCATTGTTCCTCGCACTTCTCTATATACTTGATACTCTGAAACTTATACCTCCAAAAAATTTCATTTTAAACTAATGTGATCATAGATATAGATAGGATATGACCTATATAATCTTCCCCTAACTTCACACTTCACATCTCGTTCACATCTATCCATACCAATCCTTTTACCGATCCTTCTATACTGCTCCTCTTCTTCCATACTTAACCAAGTTTGCATTCTAACCTTTGGTAACACCAAAAAATTTTAAGTATCCATAAGAGACATATGTAGTTTCCATTAATTACAACATGCAAATTTTCCAATGTAGTGTCTCTTTCCAACAATCTCCCACGTTGGCATTGATAGAAAAACTTAGTGAAAAATGACTAAGTGTCCAAGCAAATGCCAATCACCAAGAGGTATCTCCCTTAACCCAAAAAATTTGTGCTCCCCTTGAGATAAATAACTCATTTTTCACCTCATCTCTCCCCCTTTGACATCAATGGAAAAGGTTGGTATTTCCCTCAAAATTCAACTACCAAACTCCTATGTCATCTACTTATATACATAGGTGTGCACAGTATACTTATAGTAGTTTAAATATGTCTAATAAATTGCTCCTTGAAGCTACAAAACCTGTGTCCCAACTATTATTAATGCATTTTGCAATCTAAATCTATCGACAAACTACATATTCCAACTTTTCTGCTTCATCCAAATTAGGTGCATCAGGAAATTCATCGATTGCAAATGCTTCCTTTAAACCTCTCAACAAAATATCAAGTTTTGGAACAATCAAGTTCATTAGTTCTTTGATCCTTCCCTTTACTTTGTTCCTCTCCATGAAAAGAGATCTGATTTTATCATTAAATGTTTTCACTTGTGCCAAAATGAATCAATGCTAACTCCTTCAATGGATCAAATCCTTGTGACATTTCTGATAGTTTAGCCTCACTACCCTTAAGGATTTTGTCAATATCTGCTACATGTTTGGGATATTAAACACAATATTTATAAACTCTATCTCCTTCTAATAGTGAATCCTTCAATTTATAAATAGAAACTCCTAAATGGGTCTAATCATTTGTAACTATAATATTCATCTGATTGAATTTGTTACTAGTGAATTCATTTTGAACTTTTATCATTGTAGATTTCTCTAATGTTTCAAAGTGATTGTCAACTGCATCCATTAATCCTTCAAGTTGACTAGATGTAGACTTATTTGGATCATATTTATGATTTGGCATGATCTTACCTAAAAAATCTATTTACATAGATAGAAGTTGGTTTCCCTTCTCATTAGTATTCAAAATTTTATCTCTTGCTTTGGCACAATCTATGGTAGCAACTCCCATCAAATGAACTTCACTAAGAGTGTCTAGTTCAATTGGATCTTCTATAACCTACACTTTGGTTTTGTCTTTTCCAAAGAGTTTAGCCAATTCTTCCATAGTGTCTCTTGCCTCCTCAACTTTCTCATGTTTCAATTTCTTTGTTTTCTCTACTCTCACTTCCTCTTCCTTCAGATTTTCATCATGAAGTGTTTCTACCTCTTCCTTTCCTTTGTCAGATTCCTCATGTTTTTCATTTTCTCTATCATATGCACTATCTTTTTCTACTTCATCCTTCATGGCATTGTATTCATATTTTGTTACATTCTCCTTATAATTTAGTACTCAATTTATATCTTCCTCATCATCATCTATTATAGAAATTGAAATAGGCACACCATAAATAAAAACTTATTCTTCTGCATCTAAATTCTGAAAAACTATATGCATTGTAGATTCATGCCTCTTTTTCTTATGCTTTTATGATGTTCCTTGATTCTCCAACAATATTTGACTTATCACTTACTCTGTCTCTTCTACAACTTCATCAATTTTATCACTCATAATTAGATTTATCCTTGTTTTGGTCAGCAATTCCCTCTTATCTTCATCAAGAAGTATTTTCATCTCATGTGATGCTATAACTGGAAATAGTCTGGTTATGACTGCCTCTCTAATCTTTTTGTCTTCTTCCATTGCAGTTAGTCTTCTTTCCTCAAGTCTAGCAAACAGATCATCAGGGATTTCCCCTTTGATCTCAACAAGTGCTTTATTGTATTTATTCAGATATGTTATTTTTTCTTCCTCTAATTTATTTTTCTCTCCTTCATCTTATCTATTGGAATATTTGTTTAACTAAACTAAAATTTCATACCGAATCAATTTTTTCAATACATCATCCAAAGTAAATTATGGCTTACTGGTAACAACTTGTTCAGGTATCTTACCGATCACTACTTTTGTTTCCTTAGCTCCTTCGGTCCTTAACTTCTTCTTAGAATCATCTAAATTTGTGGACTCATCTGTATCATCATCATTTTCTCTCTTTTGTAGTCCTTTTCTTTTTGTCTTTACCCTTTTTCTTGATGATTCTGAGACAACCTTCAGTTTTAATGATTTAGGCTTAAGAGCCTTCAGTGTAAGTGTCCTAACCTCTGATTTAACTATTGTCATCTACTGATGAACTGACTGATGCCTTCACTAAAATCCTAGTGTATCTAATGAAGGGTATATAAGGTGGAGGTGCATCATCATCTATATTGATAGTCTCTTTAGTTTTTTATTTCTTCTTTTCTTCTTCTTCATGCTTTCTTCTAGTTTCATCCATTTGTTCTTTAGTGAAACCCATCCTTTCACCGATAATTTTAACTTCTTTCCTTACTTTTCTCTTTATTCCCTGTCTTTTTATCTCAATATGTACTTCCAAACTCTTCTCCTTGTAGGTACCAAACCTCTATTCAATGGTTTCTATCAATTTATTCAACATATCTTTCACATATGCCTCAAGTATATCATGATCTACTTCATAACACATAGGCATTATCCAAGAAGTCTTTGGGTCTTCTGTCTCTATAAGACAATCATCAATTTCAACCATGAAACAAACAATGTATTCCTATCTCTCCACAATATCCCTTAGGATTCTATATATGTTATGCATCTCCTTCTGAAAGTTATTAAACTATCCCCATTATTTTTATGTCATTGATTATTGATTTTGCATAAGGTAGTACCATTTGATCTGTATAGCCAATTGTATATCTTTCTGCCATGTAATGTTACCCATCCCTTGAAATTAATTCATGAAATAGAAGAATATATGTAATTTCAATTATCCATACTTGAATATATGTTTCTAGTCCTTTTTCTTTCCTAAATTCTCCATAAGTTGCATTCTTAGAATCTCACAAATATCATATTGATCATTCTCCTTAACCATTTGGTATGCAATGTGAATTATGGTGCTAGAGATGGACTTGTCTCTCCTTGAGTCATAGACTTTTTATCCTAGAACCATTGAAGAAAACTTCACATTAGGTTGTTTAATATCATTGACTCTCATATCCCTCTTATCCCATTTTGAATCAGTTAAATTTGTGACTAAGTCCTTCTTTATAGTTCTTAAGGTAGGAACTTCCCCATTAGCATTGTAACCACTCACTGCTTCTAGTACTTCCTTATTGATTTTTTAAGGCTTTTCTAACCAAATGAATTGATCATGTATTATATTGAGAACAAGTCTAATCCATTATGGTTCATCAAATGTCTAAAACTTCATGACCTGAGATAAATTTAAAGTCTCTAAAAATTTGAATTCATCTTTCAATTTACCATTTTCACATAGATATTTATACATCTCAATTATTGAATACTCTCTTATCTCCTCAATATTGCAATGAATGTATTTCCTAATATCTTCTATATGTAATACTTTGTAAGGAACATGAGAAAAATCTCTAGCAGGGTCATCTTCCATAGATTTATGCAGGTGTTTCTTGAATTTAGGTCATGGTCTATCCTTGATATCAATTATCATAGGTTTATCCAAAATTACCTATCAAGTTTATCAAGTCGTGGAGTTATAAATTTTGGATTACTGAGAGTGGGTGAATCAGAAAACTATGATTCTTTAAACTTAAAAACTTAACTCTGATTCAACTCGGTAGGATAAACAACAACAATAATCAAATCACCAAATATCTTCAATAACTCAAAAAGTAACTTTCATAAATAGTAAATAACATGCACATGAAACATTCAACACATTTGACACCAGATTTAATGAGGAAATCCAATTTGGGAAAAATATTTGTGGGAATTGTCACCCACAAATCAAAATACTCTTTTGAAGTATGCTCGATTAAAAGCTTATCTTGTTAAAGATTACAATACACATTTGTTAAATGTGACCCTATTAGGGGATTTACCTGAGACTCGTTAAGATCTTCACCCTATTAGGAGTGGCCTGGTTAGAGGGATTTGAACATTATTTTAGAATGTCACCTTTCTCAAGGATTTTACAATAAGACTATTAAGTCTACTCGGTTAAGAGATTTTGTTGTTACAAATGAAAATAAACAATAGTATATAAAATGATCTATTAAAGTAAAACTACGTCTTGCTTGATCAGATCCCTTATGTTCTCTTTGACTACTGGCATCAATACTTAATCAATTTGTTCTCTTAGAAATAGATAATCTCTTCTTTTTTCTTCACTGTATCACTCGGTAGGACTTCAACACTTCAACTTGCCAGCCATTTTTTCTTTGAATGTATTCTTTAAATAGACCATGTTTTTGCCTCTTAATCTCCTTGATTAAGTTTTCCTTCAATCATGCTCATCTGTTAGATTAACTTTTTGAACTAATTCAATGAACTTGAAACTCGGTTAGTCACTTTAGCATCACCTCAAAACTTTCACTTTGCTTGGAAATAAAACCCTCACTTTTTCCACTTAATCTATACCATAGATCTCTTCCTTGAATTTCCCCATGCATAGATCTTGTAACCAATTATCTCAAGATGAACTTATCATTTTCTGATCTTTATCTATTGCCCAATTAAATCAACTCTGAAAGATATGGCAATTTAATATGAACCACAAATCAATTGCTTGACATCAATGAAAAAATAACAACTGATCTAATTATTTCTATAATCTTGTATAACTTTGATCTTGGTCTTCATCATCATCTTGATCAGTTGAGTAACAATAAATACATTTCTATGATGATGGAAAGGGTTTTCAAGTTTGATCTCTGAAAATTCTTCAATCTCTTCTCAAATATCTTTCAATCTCTTTGCAAGCTCATTTTCTAGATAGCACAGTGCAAAATCATGTCAGATTTCCCTTTTAATCTTTCACATGCCTCAAAAGAAATCTTAATAAATACATCAAACCCTAGCTCAAAAAGTTACATATAACCAGTAATCAGAATTATGTCAGCAATCCTCAAGATCTGATCATAATCCATCAAAAGTAGATCCATCATGATTCAAATTAAACTCTTCATCTAACTCCATTGATCGCTTATCTCGATCCTTCAAATTTAGGGGTATAATAATTTTTTTCAATAAATACTCCCCTTTAGATACTTGACCTAATCAATTTTCCCATGAGATATTCACACCAGAATCTAGTGTGATATTTCCAGTAGAGACTATCTTTTCTTTTATAAACCATGTCTTTCTCATTTCCTTCCTAACTTCATCAACATTAATAATTTTATTTACTTTATCATTATGCACTTTGTTTCCTTCTACCAAACCTCTAGCATTTACATTATCTTTTTTGTATCTAGAATTCTTGGCATTGTATATAAAAATATTCCAATTGAAACATATCACATTTAGATTCCCATACCTTGGATTCGCATGTTTCGTTCTTAATCTACACTTCTTTGCCAAGTGTCAAAGATTGTTTCATTTGTATCAGGTTACATTTTCTTGGTTCACCTTTTCTCTACATTCACTTGATTTGTGTCCATAGTTGTAACTATTGGGTTTAATGGGAAGTAGTACTGAGAGGGGAGGGGTGATTCAGTACCTCTAAAACTTTTTCATATCCTTTTATTAATTAACCTTTGTAATCAATTGCATATCCATTCAATCTGATCTACACTATCTTTGTGTGAGTTATATTAATTCATAACATTAATAAACATGTGAGTCATTCATAGAAACATTAATGAACATAATTGACACATAAAATAAGATATGATATCGCAGAAAACTCCTATTAGGAAGTAAAAACTGCAGTGGGGATGGTACCCACAAAAACTCACTATCTACAGAATGGAAGGGGCCATTTAAGGCTTACAAGTTGATCACTTTGGATGATCTAACCTGTTAGGAGTATTGATGGAGACCTATTAAAGTCTACTCTGTTAAGATCTTTTAGCTAAACTGTTAAGTGTGCACTCAGTTAAGAGATTTGATATTGGACTGTTAAATCCACCTTTCTTGAAAGGAATTTTTACACTTTTCTCCACTTATTAGAATGATATAAAATTATAAATTGACCTGGTAAATGCAATCTCCTATTGCTGATACATATCTTATGTAGTTCACATAAGAATATTATCACCTTAACTGTGATTGAATAATACCTCTAATTATCGGTTTCCTCTCTTCTTGGTTCTGCTAACCAGATTCTTCCTTTTATGTTCAGGTTCTTGAAACTCTCAATTCAATCCATAGATGTGCTCATTCTATTCTCTTCTCTCTTACACACTCTCTAATGAGTGGTTACATCATCTATTTATATTTGGATTAACTTCATCGAGTTGTGATAAAAATAATGTTGACTCTAAGATCAGGTTTACAACTTACACCTAGATCTCCTAGTCTATGTGTTTTAAATCAGTTAGATGGATTAAAACACTTACATTAATGTTTCTTGTCCCTAAAGAAATGGATTTAAAAAAAAATTAAATATCTGATAAATAGAATACCCTTTCTTTATCTAACATGGAAGTTAGATCCACTTTTTGTGGGTTGCAACTGATTTTCAGTTCTGTCTATCGGTCATGCTTGACTATCCTTCGGTTTTTACTGGCGGTTGCACTGTATCTATTTTTATCGGTTTGCACTATAAATTTCATTTCGGGTTCCTTCACCAGGTTCCACTCTATCTTTTTGATGACATGTAACTGATTGAATTTTTTATAATGTTAATTTGAAGATAATGCAAGGCATTAAACCAGTTAATGGTTTGTATTGTCATTGATGTCAAATTGATATCATCTGTACGGTCATGTACATAATGCCAAAGACTTCAAAGAAACAATGGAACAAATGTTATGCTTTGAACAATGCATAAAAGTCAAGTATTCATCAAGTGACAGACAACACCGATGGAGTGCACACCATCGGTAAAGGCAAAGAAGAAAAGTCACAGTGATACACGACGACCAAAAGATAGTATTTCCCGATGAAGCAAAACCACAAGATGCCCGATGAGCTGAAAATAGAATTTCCGAATGAGTAAAAATCCAATGAATCCTAACGAAAAGAGATCCCGAAGCTAATTGGAGTCACACCAATGAAACTTTCATTTTTCACCGACAACTAACTGAAGAGTTGACCGATAGAACAGAGAGTTTAGAAAATGACAAAATATCTAGCTGACAAGAGCTAAAGATAGACTTAACTAGTTGTTTTCTTTGTTTTATTCAACCAAAGTTAAGTAATTGATTTAAAGAAGATTTGTATAGTTGGCAAGAAGATAACTACGAGATAAATCAAGAGTTATGCTTTAAATCAAATTGGCTGGATTGTTTTTCACGCCAAGAATCAAGAATCAAGAAATAATGAATATCATGTCTATACAAGAGACAAGCTTAATTCATTTTCAAAAAACATTCACAAAAAAGGGATTAAGGGGAGTGAATGAAAAGATGATGCTAAAAAGAAACTGATGAAGAAGAACTTCATACAGTCCTGATCAATCAAGCTGAAGGAGAGCTAAAGAATTCTACAGACACCGACAAACAGTGAAGCACAATATCACAAATAAGAAAGTGTGGAGCACAAAGAATTGAATTGATACATTGATCAGAGAGGTAATGTACTTAAATAGATCTAAAAATCTGCAATTCAAAGTTGCATTAGAAATAGGTCATAGTTTTTCAGTTTAACCATTGAAGCATCAAGTCTCTTAATAGAGCACGACTTAACAGTCTTCTATATATTGAGGTACATCCCAAGGAGTGCCAAAAAGGTTGATTCATGAAAGTAGCATTGGACTTGCCAGATACCTATTGACTGTCTAAGAAGGAGGTTGATTCAAGGATGGTAGCAATAGATGCCCGGTACTAAGTGACAACCTCTATGTATAAAATCCTCTAACAAGGTCGCACCTAACAGTGTGTTTGTAACCTTTAACATGGTTGGATCCTACCAGGGCTCACTTCAAAAGAGTGAAAATTTGGGGTACCGGTCCCAGTGGTTTTTCCCTTAACAGGGTTTCCACGTTAAAAATTCATGTGTTATGTGTGTATGGTTCATTTCTTTATTGTTTTGTATCTGACATAGTTAACACTGGGTTGATCGATATACTCTTCTTATTTACTGAGTTTCGATAAATGGTTATACTGCTTATCGGTAATCAAGGAGAATAATGACAGACAAGGAAAACTAACATACATTTAAATCATTATAAGTATTTCATGGCATACATCTTGTAGGGACTTAATAATCTGAGGTTTATTTGATTGGTGGTTAAGTTTGAAGGATAAATTTTTGAGGCCACTGATTCACCCCCCGCCCCCCCTCTCAGTTATTACTAAAAATTGGTATCAGAGCTTGTGTGCTTAGAAAGGAAGGTTTCAAAACCTAAGTCAAGATCACAAGATGAACAGACGAGATGTGCCCAAGTTGAACAAAGATAACTTTGCTTCATGGAAAAGAAGGATAAGACTCCACTTATTAGGTATTGGTAATGATGTTACTCAATTCCTAGATACTAAATATGTTTTTCCTATAGGAGTATTGGCAGTAGATCAATTTAGAGAGAAGCATGAGCATAACTGCATGGTTATAGATATTTCTTCCTGACTCTCTGATGCTGAATTTGAAGATGTCAAGGATTACAAAACTACAAAGAAGGAGTGGGAAAAACTAAAGCTCGTACATGGAGGTAATACAAATGTTTTGAGAGCCAAGGTAGAAAGCCTTAGAGGAAAGTTTGATGATCTCAGAATGAAAGAAGGAGAAAAAGTCACACAGTACAGCACAAGGATAAAATAAGTAGTCAATGCTATACGAGGTGTTGGAGGTACACTTGAAGAGGAGACAAAGGTAAGTAAAATCTTAAGAACCTTACTACCTGTATATGCTATTAGATTTTCTACCATTCAAGAAATGAGAGTAGTAGAAAACAATATAGTTACTCTTGATAGTTTAATTGGTAGACTAATTTGATTTGAGATGAATAACTTTGATAATAGTGTCTTACCAAACTTTGAGTTTGCATTTAAGTCTATTATGAGAATAAGAAAATTAAGTCATAGACAGACATCTAGAAGAGATAGTGAAAGTGAAAGTGAAGAAGAAGATCTAGATGAAATAGAAGCACTTATGGCTAGAAGAATGCATAGAGGTAAAGGTAAATACAAAGGCAAGTTACCACTTGTATGCTTTAATTGTAAAGAAATTGGACACTTCGCTGTAAGATGTCCTAACAGAAGAAAAGATGACAGAAGTAATGATAGATCTTTTGAGAATAAATCTGACAGAGGTGATAACAAAGATTACAGAGGTTATCGACAATCAGAAAGAAGAGATACCTGAGACAGCAAGGACAAAGGCAAGAAGGCTAGTTACCTAGCTGCTTGCAAAAATGAAGATACTGACACCGAACCTGATGAAGACATTGAGATGGTATTTGTAGCTATAAAAGATGATTCAGATGATGATGAAGAAAGGTATGTAGAAACAGCTCTCATATCTAAAATTATCAAAAATGATGTTTGGATCATAGATAGTGGTTGCACTCATCATATGACTGGTGATAAGTAAAAGTTTGAGACTTTTGAATACTACAAGGGTGGATTAGTAAGAATGGGAAATGACACACATTGTCCAGTTGAAGGTAGAGGAACAATAATGTTGAATAACCAGATAAAATGTGAGAATGTTTATTGGCTAAATGGATTGAATTATAATCTATTGAGTGTTTCTTAGTTGAATAATTCAGGTCACAAAGTTGCATTTGAAAATAAGAAGGTAAAGAGCTTCAACGAATCTGGAAATCTGATTAGTACTAGTGAACAGACTAAAGGTAACTTATTCTATCTGAATCATACTAACACCACTTGCTTAATGACTAGAAAGGAAGACATATGGTTGTGGAACAAAAGATTGTGTCATGTTAATTTTGACAACATGATAAAAATATCATGAGAAATCTAATGATATTCTAGAATTAGTCCATACTGATTTATGTGGACCAATGAGGACAAAGAGTTATTATGGAGATAAATATTTTATTCTCTTTGTTGATGACTTCTCTAGAATGATGACAGTTATGTTTCTAAAAGATAAATCTGAAGCATTCAAGATGTTTAAATGGTATAAGGCTATGGTAGAGAAACAAAGTGGTAAGGATTTGAAATGCTTGAGGTCAGATAGAGGAGGAGAATTTATATCAGATGAATTCACTAATTTTTGTAATGAGTATGGTATAAAAAGATAGGTTTCTACACCAAGAACACCATAGAAAAATGGGATTGCTGAGAGAAAGAACAAATCAATAGTTGATTGTGCTAGAACACTAATGATAGAGAAAGGCATCACCCAAGTTTTCTTGAGGGAAGCTGTCAGCACTATTGTTTACACACTAAATAGAGTACAATTGAAGAAGGACACAAAGAAGACACCTTATGAGCTATGGTATGGTAAAACACCCAATGTAAGTTACTTAAAGATCTTTGGTATTCAATGTTATGTCTTAAAGGATGATAGAAATGGAAAGCTTGATGCCAAGAGTGATGAATGTACTTTTCTAGGGTATTCCACCAGGAGCAAAGCTTATAAATGTCTCATCAAGGCTTCTAACAAAATTGTTGAGAGCACAAATGTAAAGATAGATGAATTTGTAGAAAAGAATGAGCTAGAAAGCACAAAAGAACCAGAGGAATACAACAATTTTGTATACTATGAAGGACTCAACACTCTACCTGATCAACAGTGCTTAATTCCAGAACAATAGAATGTTGCAATCGACGGTCAGGATAATAATCAGAATAATGTGCAAGGTGATGAAGAACAGAATGAAGATCAAAATAATGATCAAGCTGATACATAAAGACCTATACCTGTACTTGGAAGATATGTAAGAATAAACCATCTAGAGATCCAGAACATAGGAGATAAGAAAGCTGGTACAAGAACAAGAAGTAAGTCTTTAAACTCAGATTGTTTACTTTGTGAGTTTGAGCCAAAATATAGCAATACTACACTAGATAATGAGGAATAGATAAGTGCTATGAATGATGAGATTGAATAGATTGAGAAAAACAAGACATGGTCACTTGTGCCGAGACCAGATGAAAAGAATGTCATTGGTACAAAATGGATATTCAGGAATAAGCTGAATGAGAATGGAGAAGTCACAAGGAACAAAGCAAGACTAGTATGCAAGGGTTATGCACAAGATGAGGTATAGACTATGGAGAGACCTTTGCACCTATTGCTAGGCTAGAAGGAGTAAGAATACTACTTTCTTATGCTACATTCAAAGGATTCAAAGTATATCAAATGGATGTCAAGTCAACATTCCTAAATAGAATACTTGAAGAAGAGGTATACATTGAACAACCAGAAGGGTTTGTCGATCCAGACAAGAGAAACATGGTATGTAGACTTCATAAAGCCTTGTATGGATTGAAACAAGCTAATAGAGCCTAGTATGAATGACTTCATTCCTATCTTATAAGTATTAGATTTGTAAGGACTAGTGAAAATAGTAATATTTATTTAAAGGAAGATATTGATGCTAACACTTTGATTGCTGAAATATTTGTTGATGACATCGTATTTGGAGGTAATGATATGCTATTAAAATCATTTGCTAATGAGATGAGAAAAGAGTTCGAGATGTCTATGTTTGGAGAGATCAAGTTCTTTCTTGGTCTATAGATCATTCAACAAAGTGAAGGTATTTTCATTACACAGTCCAAATACATCAAAGAGGTCCTGAAAATATTCAAGATGGAAGATTCCAAACCAATTGAAGCACTGATGGCTACAGGATGTAAGTTAAAAAAGGAGGACAAGACAACAGAGGTAAATCAGACTTTGTATAGATCAATGATTGGAAAACTCATGTATGTTGCACACGCTAGACTAGATATTGCACATGCAGTAGGAATTGTTGCTAGATTTTCTGCTAACCCCAGGGAATCACATATGACTGCTGTGAAACTAATTCTAAGATATCTGAAGAATACTGAGGAATTTGGCTTATGGTATAGAAGAGAAGGCAAATTTGAAATTAAGGTGTTTATCGATGCTGATTGGGCTGGAAATCTTGATGACCAGAATAGCACAACTGGAGGAGCATTCTTTATGGGTGACAAAATTGTCACATGGATTAGCAAGAAGCAAGGATGCATCTCACAGTCTACTGCAGAAGAAAAGTATGTTGTTGATGCTGCAAATTGCTCAAATATTGCATGGATCAAATAGTTGTTGGAAGGTATGCATATGAAGATTTTAGAACCAGTGATTATCTATTTTGATAACACCAGCACAATAAACATTTCCAAGAATCCAGTCATGCATTCAATAACTAAACACATTGCCATCAAGTATCATTATTTGAGAGAACAAGTTGAAGAAAAAGTGGTGATACTTGAGTATGTGCAATCAAAAGAACATTAGCTAATATCTTCATGAACCCACTACCCAAGGATACATTTGAGTACTTGAGAAAGAGACTAGGGGTCAGACCCTTGTCTACCAGTTAGTAAAATACTGAAGGCTGCATCAGCCTACATATTATTAGAATATCATTCATATTGATGCAAGCAAAGAGATGGACTTCAAAGATACATCTATATACAGACAAGCATATATCAGAACTGAGCACCAGAGCATATTAATGTATTGCTGATGGATAAGGGAAATTCAAGGAATATATTATGGATGGAAAGAAAAGATTGTTTGAAATAAATGTCAGATATCTGTGAGATATTTTTTTGGCATTGTTGTCAAAGGGAGAGAGTGATTATCCATATTATCACTTCCTTCTAAAAAAGAGAGAGATTATCCATTATCAGATTACTCCAACAAGGAGAGATTATATCCTTAGGGAGAGAAAATTGTATGAAAGATTATACAAAGGGAGAGTTGCTAAAAAGAGAAAAAGACATCGTTTAAAAAAGAGAGAACGGGCAAAGGAGAGAAATTGACGCAAGAACAAGATTCAACACATCAAAAAGTAAAGAGCTGCAAGAATCAAATCAAAGCTACAATAGAGCTTACCAGAGATCAAACATTTATCGGTTATCAAACAAAAGATTGGTATTTTGATGAATCTCAACTGTTGTATTTCATATTGTATTAGAAATAGTATAGTGTGATAATATAGTATGTTTCCATCAATGCCAAAGGGAGAGATTGATGACATGTAACTGATTGAATGTTTGATAATGTTAATTTGAAGATAATGCAAGGAATTAAATCAGTTAATGGTTTGTATTGTCATTGATGTCAACTTGATATCATCTGTACGATCATGTACATAATGCCAAAGACTTCAGAGAAACAATGGAACAAAGTTTATGCTTTCAGCAATGCATAAAAGTCAAGTATTCATTAAGTGACATACAACACTAAGAGAGTGCACACCATTGGTAAAGGAAAAGAAGAAAAGTCACAGTGATACCCAACGAGTAGAAGATAGTATTTCTCGACGAAGAAAAACCACAGGATGCCTGATGAGTTGAAAATAGAGTTGCCTAACGAGTAAAAATCTAATGATGCCTGACAGACGGAGATCTCGAAGCTAATTGGAGTCATGCCGACGGAACTGTTAGTTGTCACCAACAACTAACTGAAGAGTTGATTGACAGAACTGAGAGTTTAGAAAATGACAAAATATCTAGCTGGAAAGAGCTAAAGATAGACTTAACTAGTTGTTTTATTTGTTTTATTTGACCAGAGTTAAGTAATTGATTTAAAGAAGATTTATACAGTTGGTAAGAAGATAACTACAAGATAAATTAGGAGTTATGCTTTAAATCAAATTGGCTGGATTGTTTTTCACGCCAAGAATCAAGAATCAAGAAACAGTGAATATCATGTCTATATAAGAGACAAGCTTAATTCATTTTCAAAAAATGTTCATGGAAAAGAGATTAAGGGGAGTGAATGAAAAGAGGATGCTGAAAAGAAACTGATGAAGAAGAACTTCATACAGTCCTGATCAATCAAGCTGAAGGAGAGCTAAAGAATTTTGCAGACACCGACGAATAGTGAAGCATAACATCACAGAGCAGAAAGTGTGGAGCACAAAGAATTGAATTGATACATTGATCAGAGAGGTAATGTACTTAAATAGATATGAAAATTTGTAATTCAAAGTTGCATTAGAAACAAGCCATAGTGTTTCAGTTTAACCATTGAAGCATCAAGTCTCTTAATAGAGCACGACTTAACAGTCTTCTATATATTGAGGTACATCCCAAGGAGTGCCAAAAAGGTTGATTCATGAAAGTAGCATTGGACTTTCCAGATACCTATTGACTGTCTAAGAAGGAGGCTGATTCAAGGATGGTAGCAATAGGTGCCCGATACTAAGTGAAAACCTCTATATATAAAATCCTCTAATAAGGTTGCACCTAACAGTGTGTTTATAACCTTTAACATGGTTTTCTCCTAACAAGGCTCACTTTAGAAGAGTGAAAATTTGGGGTACCGGTCCCAGTGGTTTTTCCCTTAACAGGGTTTCCACGTTAAAAAATCATGCGTTATGTGTGTATGATTCATTTCTTTATTGTTTTGTATCTGACATAGTTAACACTGGGTTGATTGGTATACTCTTCTTATTTACTGAGTTTTAGTAAATAGTTATACTTCTTATCGGTAATCAAGGAAAATAAGGATAGACAATTAAATCATTATAATTATTTCATGGCATGCATCTTGTAGGGACTTAATAATCTGAGGTTTATTTGATTGGTGGTTAAGTTTGAAGGATAAATTTTTGAGGCCACTGATTCACCCCCCCCTCTCAGTTATTACTAACACTTTCTGTATTGTGATTTTTGGTGTACACGTTACCTCGTGTCATTGGTTCTCTCTATACTTAGTCATTTTTGGTGGTCTTCTAATCTGATCTTTGGTTTTCTCTTTACTATCTTTCGGTGTAAGCTTACCTAAAGTGTGTACATTTGAATACTAATGACAAATTAATGTCATCAGTAACAAGTGTAACAATAACCAAAAAAAATTGTAGCATTATATTTTCTTCTACACTCCTTCATTCTATGACCAAATTTGTTACATGAAAAGCATCTGCCATTGAGATTTGATTTCCTCATAGGCGTCTTCTTCGATTCTTCAATCTGATTTTATGATGATTTTATTTTCACACTAGATCCATAACTTTCTCCCTTCTTAAAGAAAATTTATTGTGAATTTCCTTTTGGTCTTTGACTCTCAGGTTGTGCATCAAGCTACATTGAGTTAGATTGAATTTTTCTTTGAATTCATAAGCTACAGCAAGTGCACTCCTAAGAAATTCATTTACCCTTTCAAGTTCCTACTCATTTTTTCTAGATTCCTCAAGTTCAGTCTGTAGTTGTCCAACTTCAGAATTTATTCTATGACATTCCTCTATTTTTTCTTTCAAGGATTGCTCAAGCTTTTTCTTTGTTTAAATTTTCTTAGTCATATTCATTATCATAGCTTTTGTTTCATGTTTTAGATTATCTCTGTCTTTTGTGATATGTACACATTCATCTAATTTTTCTTTTAAGACTTATGAATCATTGGTGCTTACTTTTTGCTTTAGTTTATCTATGAGATATTTCCTCTTATCTCTGGATTTGTTCAATTTCTCCAAATTCTTAATGAAACTTTTAGTATCCTTAAGTATGTTTTCCAATTCTAAGTTATGAGCAAAATTTATTTATTAAGATCTTCAAGTGCAATCAATAGTTGTGTTTGAACACTACTAGAAACTGTCAAATCTTCCATCATGACCTTCATCAAGTGGTTAGAATTCTTCCAAGGACCAAAGCTCTGATTGCGATTGTTAGGATTGAGGAACACTAAGAGGGGGTCAACTCAGTGTTCTAGCACTTTTAAACTTATTAACTTAATTTCATAACCAAAAACCAAATATAACTGATATCAAACATCAAAACCATAAAAAAAGGCATCTATAACATCATAACACCATGATTTTTATCGTGGAAACTCAGTTAAGGGAAAAACAATGGTGGCGATGGAACCTAAAATTATTTAATTATATAGAAATAAGTTACCCCATGAAAGGTTATGTACATGAGGAGAAAGCACATGCATTCAGTCTTACAACCTAGAGCTCACTACTCAAATACAAAACATACATTGAGGTTCACTACCATACAATAGATTTCATCTACAAAAGTGAACTGAGAAATAGCATCAACAATGCCTATATAGTTCCAATCAAGTAAATTATGTATGCTTTTCTGATAGCCAAACCTATGATTATTTATCCAACATTCATACACAACATATGACTATCTTCTCCAACCATTGCATCATAAAATCTCCACAAAAACTTGAGCTTATATACTCAATAGAAAAATATAATAAGTTAACTTGTTGGCTCCAAGAATAAAACATGTAACATGTATAACCTTGATCAAATAAACAAAAAGATCTTTATGATAACCTTGAACAAAGAATAGTTATCATCTATTATGTCTACTCTACCAATAATTATGCTCAAACTGACTAGATCATCAATCAGTTAGGATCATTGATCGATCCAACAAGTAATTGTCATTGCTCCTCACACTTCACTGTATAACTAATACTAAGACAATTATATCTCAAAAAAATGTCATCATAAACTAATTTGATCTTAGATGTAGATAGGATATTACCTTTATAATATTCCCCTAACTTTTCACTTCACAACTCACATGCATCTATCCATACCGATCCTTTTACTAATTCCTCTATATTCCTCCTCTTCTTCCATACTTTGCCACTTTTGTATCATGACCTTTGGTAACACCAAAAACTGTTAAGTAATCATAAGATTGTTAGAATGAATTTAGAATAACTAAGAGGGGAGGGGTGAATCATTTATCCTCAGGTCTAGATGTAGCAAATAAAAACTTTCTGTATTTCAGATCTACTCGGTAGCAGTAGCATAAGTTAGCAACTTTAATCAAGCAGTTTGCTGTCAATTGAAATTAACTTATAGAAACATAACAGTAAAGAAAACCATAAGCATTCACACAAGTTGACACAAGTATTTAACATGGAAACCCAATATGGGAATTACCACCAGTAACATGCTACCAACTTTTCACTCTTCTGAAGTGATGCCCTGTGAGGAGCCAACCTGTGAAAGGTTACAATAACACACTGCTAGGTGTGACCTGGTTAAAGGATTTAATCACCCTATCAGGAGTTCCTTTGTTAGAGGACTTAGAACATTCCAATCTGAATGTCACCTTGTTAGAGGATTTATACAAATGACTATTAGGTCAACCTTGTTAAATGATTTAACTGATACAATGGTAAGAAATTAATCAGCAGTTGTGATCCAGTACATACAACTTACTTTGCAAATTTAGATATACTTACAGCTCTAATGTTAACTTACTGGATAGCCTGCATTGACATTTCAACCTTCTAATCTACTTGGAAATCTGTCAAGCAATCACACATGCAACTCTCTGCTTCTGTATTTTGCCTTCTCTGCTAGATCATGCCAAACAGTAAATCAACAATGCAAACCTTTTTGCATACACATATACTCTTGCATTCATCCACACACTT
>MU223860.1:1161028-1172746 GCA_018584345.1 Thuja plicata | reverse complement strand
ATCACACTGTAATCATCTGTGTCTAATCATCTGTAGACTCCCTCTAAGTAGATAATCACTTCAATGTTTTCAATAGTAACTTCTGCCTCTATGTAATCTTTCCTTCTTTGTAATCTCTCTTTCTTGGAAATCTCTTCCTCTATATAGGTAATCTCTCCCTCAATTTCTTCCTCTTTATAGGTAATCTCTCCCTCTTTGACAACAATGCCAAAGACGTTAATATATTTATCATGTAGATCTTCAATATCATGTTGATCCTGTCATCTTGATTATGACTAATTTTTCTTTTCTATCCTTGTTCATCTTCACAACTTTAGCCAGCATCCTAAAGTGTGACTTACTGTGCATCAATGTGTCAAATATTCTGAATGTAATATTTGATGCAATAGTACCATACAGAACTTAATTAGCCTCGATTAGGGGAATCACCCCCAATTTACCTCATAGATACTCATGAGCATCCTTGGGTAGTGCTTTTGTGAATATGTCTACTAATTATTCTTTAGTGTTCAAATAATCTTGTCTCACTTCTTTACTCTGAACTAGCTCCCTCAAGTAATGATACTTGATAGCTATATGTTTTGTTTTTGAGTGCATCATAGGATTTTTTGAAATATTAATAGCACTTGTATTATCACAATATATGACAACTAGGTCAGTAATTTCTTCCTTCATACCTTTCAGTAGTATCTTCAACCACACAATGTTAGAACAGTTAACTGCTGCTACCACATACTTAGCTTCAACTGTAGATTGTGAGGTGTAGTTTTGTTTCTTGCTTGTCCAGGAGATCAATTTCATTCCTAAAATAAATGCTCCACCAGTAGTGCTTTTCTTGTCATCAACATTTCCAGCCCAGTCAGGGTTAGTGTAAGCTCTGAGTTCAAACTTGTCATTCTTTTTGTAGTATAGACCATAGTCATTAGTTCCTTTCAAATATCTCAGAATCCTTTTTATTGCCATCATGTGATTTTCCTTAGGATTAGTAGAAAACCTTGCAACAATCCCAACAGCTAAGGCAATATCAAGTCTACTGTGAACAACAAACTATAGTTTTCCAATCATTGATCTGTAGAGTGTTTGATTCACTTCTTTTATGTCATCATCTTTTGTTAGCTTTTGTTCAATAGCCATGGGTGTACTCACTAGTTTCGACTCTTCCATTCCAAAAAATTTCAGTATCTCTTTGATATATTTATATTGAGTGATATAGATACCATTCTTCATTTGATAAATTTATAAGCCAACAAAGAATTTTATTTCACCAAACATAGACATCTCAAACTCAGTTTGCATCTTTGTTGCAAATTTTTGACATATCACATCTTGTCCACTAAATATGATGTCATCCACAAAAATTTTAGCTAATAATGTACCTTTTCTTTGCTCTGTCTTTAAGTATAGGTTGTTGTTGTCATTGGTTCTTGCAAATCCAATCTTGATCAGATAATTGTGCAATCTCTCATACCATGCTCTTGGCGCTTGCTTCAATCCATATAATGCTTTGTGTGATCTACAAACCATATCCATTTTGTTTGGATCTATAAAACCATCAGCTTGCTTGATATACACTTCTTCTTCCAAGATTCCATCGAGAAATGCAGATTTCACATCCATCTGATAAACTTTGAATCCTTTATAGGCTGTATATGCAAGTAAGGTTCTAACACCTTCCAATCTTGCAACTGGGGTGAAGGTTTCACCATAGTCAATTTCTTCCTCCTATGCATAACCCTTGCATACCAGTCTAGCTTTATTCCTTTTCACATCTCCATGTTCATTCAGTTTGTTCCTGAATACCCACTTAGTGCCAATTACATTTTTATCCTTTGGCCTAGGTACAAGTGTCCAAGTTTTGTTCTTCTTAATTTGTTCAATTTCCTCATTCATTGCTTGTATCCAATCTTCATTATCTAAAGCATCTTTTAGTGTTTTGGGATCAAATTCACATAACAGACATGTGTCATTTTTCAACTTATCCAATCTTCATTACCTAAAGCATCTTTTAGTGTTTTGGGCTCAAATTCACATAACAGACATGTGTCATTTTTCAACTTACTTCTTGTTATAACAGTAGAATCCTTTGATCCAATGATTTGATCAGAATTGTGATTTCTTCTCACATATTTTGGTAGGGTAGGCTCAGCCCTTGCTTTAGGTTCATTGTCAGTATTTAGCTCTGGTTGATTTTGTGACTCGGTATCTCCATCAAATAGCTCGGCATTCACTTCCAGTTGCTCGGCAACTCCACTATGTGACTTGACAGGTGCATGCTATTGTACAATAGTAGTCTCAGGTAGTGAATTAGAATCTTCCTCATTCAGATATATGAATGATCTATAGCTTTTAGGCTCTTATGTACTTTCAGCTTCATTTCTTTCTGCAAACTCATCAATTCTTACATTTGCACTTTCAACAATTTTGTTAGTATTAGAATTCAGACATTTGTATGCTTTGCTTTTTGTTGAATAACCAAGGAATATGCCTTCTTCTCCTTTAGCATCTAGTTTTCCATTTCTTTTTTCTTTCAGTATAAAACATTTTCTTCCAAATACTTTAAAATACTTTACACTAGGTGCATAACCATACCAAAGTTCATAAGGTGTAGCATTTGTACCTTTCTTGACTTGAACTCTATTCAGTGTATAGACTGTAGGACTCATAGCTTCTTTCCAATCTTTTTGTGCAACATTTTTCTCCATCATTAGTTTTCTTTCACAGTCCATGATAGATCTGTTCCTTCATTCAGCAATACCATTTTGTGGAGGAGTCCTGGGTGCAGACTTCTGTCTCTTTATGCCTCAGTCATTACAGAACCTGTTAAACTCATTAGAAATAAACTCTCCACCTTTGTTAGATCTTAAGCATTTCAAATATTTGTCTATTTCCTTTTCAACTTTAGCTAAGTACCATTTAAATAACTGGAATGCATCAGATTTTTCCTTGAGAAACATTACAGTCATCATCCTTGAATAATCATCAATGAATAGAATAAAGTATCTAGCACCACAATAGCTTCTTTCTCCAATGGGACCACAGAGATCAATATGGACTAATTCTATAATTTCCTCTGATACATGTGTTTTTCTCTTGAAACTAGACTTAGTCATCTTTGCTAGTTGACATTGTTTACACATAGCATTCTCAGGTTTCTTTAACGTAGGTAGCCCTCTAACCTTTTTCAGTTTACTTATGCTTACCAAGTTATCAAAGATCACATGACACAACCTCTTATTCCATAACCAAACATCATTGTACTATGCAAACAAACATGTTTCTTCAGATAAATCCAAATAAAATAAGTTACCTTTAGTCTAATCACCACTTCCAACTAATTCTCCAGTAGAATCATAGATCTTTGCTTTTCTGTGATGGAATTCAACTTTGTAACCAGAAGTGTTTAGCTTTGCAACACTCAATAAATTGTATTTTAGATCATCAACCCAATACACATCATCACATCTGATTTTGTCAGTCAGGTTAATCAATCCATTACCTTTGATAAGACATGGTGAATCATTACCAAATTTTACATATCCTCCTTTACATTGGTTTAGGGTTTCAAACTTATCTTTGTCACCTGTCATATGATGGAAACAACCACTATCAATGATCCAATGATAATTTTTGCTCATATAAGAGATTAGTGCAGTTTTCTCATCATCATCAGAATCTTCTTTCATTGCAACATAAACAACTTCTATATCATTCTCATCAGAATTATCAGTGTCATTGTCAGAAGTTTCTTCAACAATATAACAAGATTTCTTACCTTTGTCTTTGTAGTCCTTATATTTCCTGAAGTCTTGGTCATCCTTTCTATCTTTTTATTCTTTGTATTTGTTGTCCCTTCTTTCATCTTTTTCATTTTTGTTAGGACATCTAACAGCTATATGACCAACTTTGTTGCACAAAAAACAAATAATAGGAAGTTTACCTCTATATTTTCCTTTTCCTCTGGATAGTCTTTTTTCCATAAGTGCTTCAAGCTCTTCAAGATCATCATCAAAAGTGTCACTATCACTGTCCACATGTTTCTTTCCTTTCTTAGATTTATTGAGAACCAGCTATGATCTAAAAGAAGAATCAATCCCTTTTGGATTATAGTTATCATAATTAGACATTTCAAATGTAGTGAGTCTACCTATCAGATTTTTCAGATTCAGATTATTGTTAGGAGTACATCTCAATTCTTGAATTGCAGAAAATCTAATAGCATATATAGGAAGTAAATTTCTCAGTACCTTTCTCATAATGGTGTTCTCATCAATTGTTCCATTAGCCCCTCTAGTAGCATTTACAACTTCTTTTACTCTACCATAATACTGAATGACATTTTCACCTTCTTGCATTTTCATCTCATCAAAATTACCTCTTAGACTTTCTGATTTAGCTCTCAACACATTTGTGTCTCCACCATAGATAGTTGCAAGTTTGTCCCACATTTTCTTTACATTTGTGTAGCTCTTTATATCATCAAACTCAAAATAGCTCAATGAGGAGGCTATCTCCAACATTGCCTGATTGTGCTCTTTCTTTTCTTTTAGTTGTGCAGTAGTGAGAGGAGCAGTAGGTGGTACATAGGCATGTTCAATAAGGTGCTTAGCATCATCTCCAATACCAACCAAATGTAGTTTCATCAAACTGTGCCATGCAGGGAAGTTATCTTTGTTCAGCTTAGGAACCTCCTTCTTATATATCTTGATCTTTTCGCTCCAAGTACCTTCAAACTATTTTCAAGAGACCAAAGCTCTGATACCAATTGTTAGAATGAATTTAGAATAACTGAGAGGGGAGGGGTGAATCAGTTATCCTCAGGTCTAGATGTAGAAAATAAAAACTTTCTGTATTTCATATCTACTCGGCAATAGTAGCATAAGTTAGCAACTTTAATCAAGCAGTTTGCTGTCAATTGAAATTAACTTGTAGAAACATAACAGTAAAGAAAACCATAAACATTCACACAAGTTGACACAAGTATTTAACATGGAAACCCAATATGGGAAAAACCACCAGTAACATGCTACCAAGTTTTCACTCTTTTGAAGTGATGTCCTATGAGGAGCCAACCCTGTGAAAGGTTACAATAACACACTGCTAGGTGTGACCTGGTTAAAGTATTTAATCACCCTATCAGGAGTGGCCTTGTTAGAGGACTTAAAACATTCCAATCTGAATGTCACCTTGTTAGAGGATTTATACAAATGACTGTTAGGTCAACCTTGTCAAAGGATTTAACTGATACAATGGTAAGAAAGTAATCAGCAGTTGTGATCTGGTACATACAACTTACTTTGAAAATTTAGATCCAATTAAAGCTCTGATGTTAACTTACTGGATAGCCTGCATTGTCATTTCAAGCTTCTGATCTGCTTGGAAATCCATCAAGCAATCACACACGCAACTCTCTGCTTCTGTATTTTGCCTTCTCTTCTAGATCATTCCAAACAATAAATAAACAATGCAAACCTTTTTGCATACACATATACTCTTGCATTCATCCAAAAACTTCATGAATAACCCCTGAGGTTATCATATACCTCTCTGTCTAGGTTAGATAAATCTTTTTCCTCTTAAACAAGATTATAGATCTTAGGTCAGGTCAGATCCAACGGATCATTCCATCTTTGCATTACATTTACTTCTCCAAAGTAGTCTCTAATTAAATCTTGAAACCATGCATTAATTATGGTTACCCATACATTAAATGACATGGATCAATCTTTAATTAACATTACATATCCCAATAAAATTAACTAAGTCAGCCAGAGATCTCAAATCTCATCATTAATCCAATTACTGTAAGTTGGCCAACATCACTGTTTTCACTCGGCAATTTCAATGGTGCTCGGCATTGAACAAATTTTCTTGTCATGAACAACTTTACTCGGCACAAGAAACTTTTCTCGGCACAGAACAGCCAGAAAAATTGTCTTTGAAAGATAAACAACTAATTACTTTGCTAGAGTGCCGACTAATCAAGTACCCTTTTATTTTCCTTAACTCAACCATTCACTTGGTCTTCTTGTTAAATCTTCTTCATCAACAATAGATATGGTACTCAAATAGATAACAATAGTCTCACCACTTAAGGTTTGACAACAATGAAAAAATAACAATTGCTTGCATTGTCACTTTCCAACAAAGATATGTATGTATCTTCCATAAATAAATACATACAATTGTACAATGCATTGTCCCTTTCCAACTGATTCATGGTTTAAATGTTAGGAGGATCAAGTTGGACAAATGAAACACTAGGCCCTTTCAAGGGTCTTGTATTAAAATTAGGAACTTTGTATTTTCCCACAAAATATGGTGTAATGTCTACTGATCCTCAATCATCTTATAAAATGGAACTTCTAGGAGGAGAAGTATCTCTAAGAGGAAAATTTATGGTTTGCTGAAATGTTGTAGGAATGGGTGAAGAATTAGATTCAGTTTGTAAGCAACTTTGTGATTTATCACCAACAAAGATAAACTTCACTTTGTGATGAAGTGTTGAAGGAACAACATGCATGATATGTATCCATGGTCATCCTAAGATAATATTATAATTAAGAGCATCGGGAATGACATAAATAGGTGTGGGTAAAATTATAGGACCTTTTATAACAAGGTAATAATACCCATTGTTTGTTTAGAAACATTGTGAAACCCACAAATAGGAATAGAATCGGGTTTGATTAAATAAAAATCAACATTTATCTTGTGTAACAATTCAATCCCACAAATATTAAGTCTCGGGACATTATCAATTAAGGTTCTTTGAATAAGATTACATTGATAAGGACAGAAACCACAAGAGAATCATATTGATATTGTATTTCCTTACAAGGAAAATGATCTTGAGAAAACACAATTTGAGTTTTATTATGCTTGTTGTAATTCTTCATGATATGTGGGTGAACTTTGAAGGAGCTCCCAAAGGGAGATCTTAGCAGTAGTAGCACAAATTTTTTCTACTAAATCATATTTATTTCCAAAATTTTGAGGAAGATGGGGTGCAAGAGGAATTAGCATAGGTTGGAAAGCGGGAAGAGGAGGCACAACTAAACTTGTAGGTTATTTATTATTTATGATTTTATATGTATGATCTACCACATGATAGTCAAGTTTTTAAGAACATTTCACCACAATGACTAGTTTACTTTGAGGTTTATTGGTATCTTTACGAATATGGACAACAACCTTACAATTCTCCATACCCAAAACATTGACAACATTCACTTGATCAAGCTCTTGATTATTCATTATTTTAACACTATAAGGGAGAGCATTGAGGAAAGTGGTAATGATATTATCCTCTTATTTCTATGTGTCTTTGTGAGTAGGAAAATATTTAGAATAGGGATTAGGGACTTTCATTAATGCTTCATCTTTAAAAGGGATTTCAAATCAAGGTAAAGTGATATTAAGAAAGGTATTTATAAAATCCTCCTCTTGATCCAAAATATCCTCATAAAGGGTGTACATATTAGGATAATGATCAACACCACACATGAATGTGTCATCACTAGAGGAAGTAGAATAAATATCAACCACAATATCATCTTCTTTTATCAAGGTTCCTTCATGAGGGATAGAAAAGTAAATATAATTATCGAGTGATTCATCCCAAATAGTGAGATCATTGATATTAAAAATAGAACAAACTTTAGGAGAGAGATAATCATAACTTACTAAAGCTTCATCCCTAAAGGGCAAGGGGTTGGACTGGAGGTAAGGAAAAATATACTTCTCTTGCACCAAAATATCTTCATGAGGAAGGTAAATTTTAGGAGAAGGTTCAACCTTGTCCTTCAAGATCTCATCCTTAGGAGGGAGATTATTTGAAGAAGTGTTAATAACTCTTCTTGTGCTAAAATGTTCTCATGGGTGGGATCACTTTTGGGAGAGGTAATATTATGACTATGGATGAAATCAAGAACTAAGCTATCACTATATGCATAAAAAGAAACATCCTAAAATTCTTAAAAGAAACTTGAATTTGAACTAGAAAATGAAGATAACAACTTCATTCATCAAATGTAGATGCAAATACATACAATAATACATGAAATGAAATTTTTTTGTATTTTTTATTATTTTGAAACATGCAAGAATGAAAAGGAAATTCAAGAATGAAATAGATCTAAATTAAATCAAATATATACGCCAACTCAGAATTGAGAATGTTATTAGTCAAGTTCACCAAAATGTACAATAAGGAATCATGATCAATGGGGATCAATCCAATCTCCTATTGAAAATTAAGAATATGAAACCTTCTCAATACAAATATGATTAATAATCCCTTTATGGTAATACAATATCTATTCCTATAGGTTTTGATTCCTTTTTCTGTTTGGAATGAAGGAAGAGAAATAGTAAAAATGCAGAAGTCTAATTATGAACTTGTTGAAGATATACACCAGATAAATATGGAGGTAGAAGAGGATTTTTTTGCACTTAGAAATAAAATAAGGAAGTATGTTGCTAAAAAATATAAATTTTTGACAGACAAAATCCTAAAAACACTTGTAACTACTAATCTAAGATCTTGAGGGTATAACCCATCTCTAGAATGAATTTGAGCCTATTTTGGGATGTGCAAAATGTTTCAAATGTTCTATACCCTAGAATATAATGTTTTAAACATTCTTCTCCAGGTACATTTGACTGCAATTTTCAAGGTATCTTTGGCACATCACGATCTTCTCAAAAAATCCCTTATGGTTGCATAGATTATTCCTACACATAGAAAATCAGGAAGAAGGTTGTGGGAAGGGGTTTTCCTTGGTCAAACCCCTGTTTAGGCATCAACCTTAAAAATGTAATAAAATTACATAAAGGAAAGATGAAATAGAAGATAGATTTGAATTGTGAATTACCGCTCATAGCTTGAAATCCAAGTTTTATTGCAATAGCTTGAAATCCAAAAAACTCAAAATGAAATCATGAAAGATAAGCCTTATGTAATGGGTGTTGTAGTTTTCCACAATGCTTGATGAAGAAGAATACTTTGAAGACTTGGATTCTTGAAGACCTTGTGAATGCTTGGATGTAAAATTGTAGAAGAGAGCTTGAATTCCAATTGCTTGATTGCTTCTTGATCATGTTGGTTGATAAAATGAGGAGAGATAGGGTGTTTATATACCTCATCCTACATTTTGGGATTCAAAAATAAGTCAAGCCAACCATGGGATCTAATTTACCACTAAAACCTTGACATAAGGCTTCAGGAAAATTTTGGGCCAAAATTTGCAAGAACATAATGTTTCAAACATTCTATTTCTCGGTATAGAATGTTGGAAATATTTTATACCTAGTAAAATCAACCCAAATTTGAACTGGATGTCGGTATGATAGGGTAGATGCCAGATTAGGAGCCACATCTTATTTGGAGATCAAAAAAGGTACAAAGGCCACAAATAGTAACATATGGCCCATGTAGGATAATAAATGGTTGAAGAGGAGAAACAATAAAGGAGAAAACTTTGAAATAAGGGCTTACCTCAAGTTCTAAAGAAATTGAATGAACATAAGACTTATTATATTAATTTAAAGCTCCAATGAGAATTAGCAGAGCGTTAAATAAATATGGGAACCCATACATACCAAAATGGGGCTAAAATGAGCATGTAATTATAGATGCAAACTTCTTAGGATGGTATAATACCAATCGTGGGAAAACATTTTAAAACATAAAATAGTTGATCTAGAAATAGTCAACATTGGTATTGTACCAAATCCTATTGCAATAGACAATAATTCTAGTTAGTGGCTAGAGAAAAATCCAACCATTAGAAAATATTCTATCAGTGGCCTAAAATAAAAGCCCCAATAATGACAAAAATGATGCCCTAAAAAAATTGAAGTCACCACGAAATGAAGATTTTGTTCAAAATCTTAAAATATTACTCGAATAATTAAAAACACCATGATGTAATTATAAACTCACAAAAAAGTTACTCTATAAAAATTTTAAATTATAGACATTAAAAATCACATGAAAAAATAGGATCTAACACAAGTGGCTACACTATGGTAGTGAAACATGCAGATCTATATAGTTGTATGGATTTTTTTGACTATACAAAATTCTATGCCTCAAAAATTGTTTCATCAATAAAATTGCAAATTTTTTCACTGCTCCTTCTTGTACTACAGATTTATCTAATTGCTTCCTTAAAGATCAAATTTCAATGTCTAGATCATAAATATTAAGGTTTTTAGCCCTTTTAGATGCAATGGTGAGGTCTTTATGGTTCTAGCATGTACCATTTTTTCATCCAAGACCATATCTCTCAAAAAAATGACCATAAAATTACATATTTAAAAATTTGATACCATGTTAGAGTTGATTCCTCAAATATATAGTTCTCAAGTATCACTTACAAGCATGTTTTCTTTTATGTATATCTATATCATCATGTCATATTAGATCATCATTTCATTTGATTAAATATATGTATCACATGTTTTTTTATTAAATCATGATAAGAATCTAAAGTAACCATACATCATAATGCATCATAACATACATGAAATCAAAATCCTATATCAAAACACAAACCATTGTCGAATCAAAATTTTGTGTTGGTGTCTCTATGTGTGTGTGTGTTAATGTACATGTGTAGCCATCACTACAAAAACACATGATATTTTTATACATGTATATGAATTAATACATTAAAAATAATTATACACATTTGTAAAGATTGGAAAAAGGGGTAAGGATAATATAAGGTAATAAGGTAAGGGGGTTGATTTATTAATTGTTATTTGTGTTGATTTCCTTAACCCTACTCTAAACTTAATTGAATTGTATTGATTGTGTATTACAATTGTGATTAGGGAGGAGATAAGATGCTCCTTTTCTATCCTCAAATGCACAAATGGAAGATCCAAGTTGATCAACCCAATAGAACGGTTAATGCACAAATGAATCAACTATTCGGAAAGAGAACAAAGAAGGGGATCTTAAATTCTATTAATTGATTAAATGAATATGTTTAATTACAGTAATTGAAAAGGATAGGAAGAAGAACCAACCTTACAAAATTGTAGATCAAAGAATTTTGCTTTCTAAGGTCTATAGAATGTTTCTAGAAAAGTTGACAGATGATCCCGAATCAGAATGCAGAGACGAACAAAATCCAGAAATCTTTTCCCGATCTGATGTCGTCTTATGAAAAAGGTCAACCTTGACCAACAAATGTCAACCCTAACCCAATAATATCGACCCTAATCTGCATAGGTCTGACAGAGAATTTGTCCGTGCTATCCAAAATAAAGCCGAAAAGGGTATCCAAATCTGTGTCCAAATCCGCAGTCCCAAACCTGTACCTACAAGAAAAGAGGATTGTTTGTTGTGGGGGAGGGGTTTGCCTTAGTCAAACCTCAGTTTTGGAATTAACCTCAAATATATGTAATTAAAATTGCATAAAGATAAACAAAGTAAATGCACGAATTCACCTTGCTTGTAAAAGTCCTTGTGACAGATTCGAATCTATGGATCCACAAGTATGCTTCAAAATGTGGAATGTAGAAAGGTAGGATGTCTTCAATCTCTTGCTTCTAGATCTCCAACACCAAGTCTTGAAGGTGTTCTTGAATTTGGAATAGGCTTGGAAGAAGGTGAATGGAGAGATCACCAAAAGGGCACTATGTGGCTTGAATCCTTTAATGGCCTCCAATGGATCTCCTTCATAAAAATGGATGCTTGAGAATGGA
>MU223860.1:1110457-1145701 GCA_018584345.1 Thuja plicata | reverse complement strand
ACTCAATGTATGGACTCCATAGCTTGCATAGGCTTCTAAAATGTCTTCAATTAGATAAATCCCCACTCAATTTGACTCTATGGGTTTCCTAACCCCAAAAGCCCCAATTCATCCCTTACAAACCCTTATTCCTAGGGCATCACCAATCTCACATGTGCAACGACTTCTTTGACTAATTCCAAGTGAAAACATCAATGTTTCAACATCATAACTATGAATCAAAACTCAAAAACTACCCTCCTTAAGGCAAATCTCTCTCTATATGATTGTCCCCTCACTTTTCCTCTTATTTTCACCTTTTAAATGCTTGGTGGCCACCAATAATTGAATTTAGATTGTCATTAATGGATTAGAAATACTTATACATGTTAGAGAAACACCATTCTATGAAGAAATAGTAGACATTTCATAGAATGGTCATGATTATTTGAAAGAAACTTCAAAACTGTCAATAAACTGCCTGCAATAGTCAGCCCTCAATGAAATTGAACAAAACACTTACAAATTTGGATTCAAATCTTGGACCTTTACATCAGAACATGTCTGAAAACACCATAATATGTATCCCAATGCAAAAGATGAACAATAAACTCGAAATTATTGTCAATGTCTATTAAAACAAAGCACTTTTATTCAATTTTAGAGGAACAGTCCGTACAATCCTGAGGTACAGGCCGTACCATGACATATTTATGACTCTAGGAGGTAGTTAACATTCCTCCCAACCAAATCCCATCGGTTTCATTTGTTAAATATTAACCAAATTTAAATTATGGATTTTCCCTCCTAAATGCCTTTATAGCCGTTTGTATTCAAAATTTGAATTTTCTAAAGTAATAAACTATAGTTTAAAGGACTTATTGAATGTGTCAACTTATGAAAGGACTTGATATAATTATGAAATCATACTAGACCCTATCAAATTACTTCTCTACCCTAGACAACCACTAGATCCTATTCCATGGATCAATTACAACTTTTCAACATTATAATCCATCAAGACATCATATAAGCTTATAACTTTTTGTGTTTGCAAATGCCATAATTGGTTGTAGAATTGACCAATTGACCTTATGAGATGATCCATGTCCACTGTGATGCCTTGGACCTTCAATGTTCCTTTGATGAGAAGATGATGCTCCTGCATCACATAAACCCTACAACAGCTCCAAGAAAAACAAGAGAAACCAGGATAAAATAGGCTATTATTTCAGCCCATCATTTCCCCCAACCTAAATTCTTTCTAGTCCTCTAGCAATGGATAAATTATTTATCCTTACATTCATTCTAAAGTCACTACTTGATCCCTTTCCTATTCCTCCTTTGGCCAAATTCCAGTAGTATCCTTTGTTCTTCTCCAACTTGTCCCATCTGGTCCTTTCAGACTCCATATCATATGCATTCCCATCATCTATCATGATGAAAAGTGGCCACAACAAAAGTTGGGGATGGAACATGAGTGGAATCCAATGTTATTTCTTTGTGTGAGTCAGTCGTATATACCTAGGTGCTCATTGGGCTTCTATCAGGTAGTTCTAGGGTCAATGAGGTTCAGCATGTTGGAGACCCTCAGAAAGGTTGTTCCAACATTGGATAATGGGTTCAAGGACTAATTTCACTTCATGCCTAGCCATTTACTCATATTCCAGGAATGTCTCTTCTCTTAAAGATTGAATTATGTTCCTATGAGTCTCCTCTATAAATAACCACAGCCAGTCATAATAGAATGTCCTGGCTTACTTTCATTTATCTCTTAACTATAAGGGAGCATCTATTTCCTCTTTTATATATGGACCAACCTACATTTCCCTACCGATTTCATTTTGAATCCACGACATGAATGCTCGTAGTTGTATATCTCCAATATATGCAAGTGGATTTCATGTAGTATTATGAGGAATAGAAAAATTATGCAAATATAACTCACATAGTAAGTTCTTTATGGATGAAAGAGAGGAATTGATTGTCTCATAGAATTTTTTAGCTTCTTCTAGAGAAGGATTTAATCCTTGGACAATCCTCATCAATATAAAATTAAAATACCACTCTTTTAAATAGAGGGTGTATACTCTGAAAGGTGATCTACATTACATAAGCTCAGGAACCATTATCATTATTGTATTGATCATATCCTTTAACTTAGTGATCTCATCATCCTTATTTTGAATCTCAATCCTTTGATTATCATTTACCCTCTGCAAGATATCTTTTTTCAACTCCCATTGACTCTAATTTAATAACATTTCTATATATAGGCTTAAGCCTACAACAAGTGGAGTAGAAATGTCAGGAGGAGTATCTGGTTCTTCTCCTTCTTATGGATCCTCCATTAGTACATATATCATACCCCCTATCCAAACTACTATAGTAGTCTCATCCATATGTTGTGTTGCAATAGCTAGATTAGTAAGCCATCCAAATATTGGCCTTTTGTATATGATCTTCTTCCATAAAAACATTTGGCTCTTCCTATGGTAAAATTTCCTCTATTGGTTCCTCTGGTATGTCATCCTCTGCTTGATAGGTATCTAAACCATCATTCTCTTCCACAAACTCTGAGGATTCAACATTAATAGAAGCACTACCTTTTTCTTTCTGAGTCCTCTTTGGAGGTTTCTCTTTCCACCTATGGCTTCCCTAGGTAGGTTTCTCCTCACTAACCTTAGAGGAATTTAGTTTGCTAGATTTCCTTGGAGGTTTCTTGGAAGACAATTTTGAAAATGAATAATCCTTTAGCTTCCTTATTACTTCAATAATGTGCACTCTCTCCCTCTGCAAATATCTTTATTTTCTCTATTACCTCAAACAAGATTTCAACCATTTAAGCTAACACTACATTCAGAATAAATTATAACTGGGATAATAACACATTGGCCACATGAGGTATTATGAGGGATAAAATATAAATTAGTATTAAAAATATTTAACTAAACTCAACCATCACATCAACTTTCATTCACATATATATTCCCTCTAATAATCTTGACACAATTTGGGTGGTGACGTAATGCAATTTGACTAGACATGACATGCAAGGTGACACAAGAGTTACACCCCCCCCCCCCCAACCTTAAATACAATANAAGAGTTACCCCCCCCCCCCCCCAACCTTAAATACAATAGGTATTCATATTGAAGAAGGTGCAATGTAGGATAATTTCTTACATCCATATGACATATTGATATAAATGGAATTGAAGTTAAATAAATGCACTTGAGTAGAATAAATGATCAACATACCTTGCTCATACCTACTGCATTTGTAATCAATGAATGAGCTCCACATCTGCTTGAAAGAATAATTGGAAGTAGAGTTGGGAAAGGCTTGATGAAGTGATGATGACGTGGAAGAAAAAGAGGATTGTACGGGTGATGGTAATTTTTTATGAAGAAAAGGTACTTCCATAGAATGTGGAAATATTTATTATGACACCATGATTTAGGCGATCCAAGAGAGAAGAATGGAGGACATGCAGTCCTCCTTCTTTGACTATAGGAAAGTTACCATACTAGTCCTCCTTGAATTGTTGCATGAACTCTGATCTGCTAGTTGGCTTTTTATACAATTTTAAACGATGACCATTAACAATAATTTTGAATCTCACAGGATCAATTGTGGTCAGTTGTAATACACCATTGGAAAAGACTTCAATGATTTCATATGGTCCCAACCAATGGGTTTGGAATTTACCTGGAGTATGTTTATATCTAGAATCATAGAGAAGAGCCCAATCTCTACGTTATCATTTCTTTTCCTTGATATACTTGACATGCCAACTCTTTCATTGATTATATATCATCTTTGTGTGTTGCAGGGCCAACTTTCTATGTTCATCCAAAGTGATCACCTGTAGGATTCAAACCTTTTGAGTAGTGGTGAGATCCATCTCTGATTTTAAATTTTTTATAAGTGTTTTATGCTCAAATTTAATGGGCATAACATTTTTTTTCCATACACCAGCTCAAATGGTGTGAAGCCTCTAGTAGTTTTCCAAGTAGTTTGGTAGGCCCATATGGCTTCTTATAGTCTACTGGCCCAATCCCTTTTATGGAGTGCAACTGTCTAAGTAAGGATAGATTCAATCTCTTTGTTGGTGACTTATGCTTTCCCATTATCCCGAGGATGGTAAGGTGTGGATTTTGTGTGCCTGATGTTATACTAATTAACCCAGGTTGTAATCAAGGTGGAAGTAAATTGAACTCCTTTTTTAGTTACTATTTCTCTTGGAACTCCATACCTTGTGAAAATATATTCATATAGAAATTCAGAAACCTTATTGTCCCTTGCACGCTTCATTGGTCTAGCTTCAACCCATTTAGTAACATAGTCTGTACATACCATAATATAGGACTTTCCATTTGAGGATGGTTCAATTGGCCCCATTTGTCAAATGGAGTCACAACCACTTGGGGAACTAAAGAAATTTCATCTAATCTTGTTGGTCTACCCATCTTCTGACACCTATCACACTTCCTGGTATATTTTTTTGCATCCTTATGTAACTTTGGCCAGTAGTATCTTGTATTGAGAAACTTCATGGTTGTTCTCTTGGCTGCAAAGTGACCACAACATGGTTCATCATGACAAGAATGAAAGATATAATGTCTCATCCTCTCATACACATCTTCTCATGATCTGGTATGGACCAGTATAGAACATGTAATATGCTATCTAGGATAAATTGAAACTCTTCTCCACAAGTAACATTCTTTCCTTTGGTGAAAAGTGAGGCAGAGTCCTACCAATAGATAAGTAATTAGATATGTCTGCATACCAAGGGTTGTGAGAAGTTATGGAAAATAAGTTCTCATTTGGAACTGTATCATCAATGGTTATAGGAACATCTTTTACATGTAGTCTATATAGAAAATCATCCATTACATTAGCTTTCCCAAGTTTGTAAACAATTGTGATATCAAATTATTGCATTAAAAATAGTCACCTTGCTTAATGTTTTTTCATGAGATACTTAATTTTTGCATGATCTATGTGTACAAATATTTGATACCCATTTATGCAATGCTTGAATTTGTTAAGAGCATATATGAATGCCAAGATTTCTTTTTCAGTGATAGTTGTAGACACCTAAATTTGACCAGGTGTATCTTGAGCATTTAAATTTATAAATCTCAGCCAATTGCCCCAAATCTCATTAAATGCATTAAAATAGATCAAATCAAATGGAAATTTATCAAGCAAAGTGGACAAAAATCAAATTAAATCAAAGGATTAAATAATCATGAAATCAAATAATTAACTTCAAGTCTAAAAGGGATTAATCAAATTATGCAATTAATCTTAATCAATTAATTGTATAGTTTAAATCAAAACAATCAAATCCAACCCATTCACCCTTACATGGTTAAATTAATTAGATGATTGAATTATATAATTCCTAATTTCTTTGAGGACAACCACTCAATTTTCCCTCCATTTGAAAACACCTCAAAGCTTTTTACCCAACTAAGGCTTGATCATGATCAACTCACTCTACCCCCTACCCTTGGGAAATTGCTATAAATACAAGCCATTTTCTTTGTGTTTGGGATCCAAGAAATTAAAGAGCAAAGCATCCTTATTATAGGCATTTGGAGAGATTTTGATAGTATTGTAGCATTTGCATAGCATTTAGAGTATCATCTTTAGAAGCATTTGTTGATTTTATAGCATATCTTAGAGCATTTGAATAGAAACCACACATATCTTGGAGCATTTGAGCTCGATTAGAGCATGTTTATCATTTTCTTCTCATTCTAGGATTGTCCTTGAGAGAGATTAAGGTTGAGAGCTCTCTTAACAAAGCTTAGATAGAGAACCATGAGATGCTATGGGTTTAACTTCAATTCTTAGATTAAATAGTATTTTCTTTCCATAGAGTTGTTACTAATCCTAATTTCATGAAGGTGTAATCTCACACACACAAATGGCACCCATCGTGGGGCTTTAGGCCTCATTTCTAACATTTTTATCTAGATATTTTGTGTGTTTTGTATTATTCTTTGTGCTATTTTGTAGGAAAATAGGAGAAGCATCGCCTACAAAGTTTTCAAAGCCGCCTGTGAACAGTAAAGCACCGCATACGGAGTTTCTTTCATCTTTGTCTTTCATTCTTAAGCCGCTTGGGAGATAAAGTGGGTTTCCTAAGAGATAAAGTGTGCCACCTGGGAGATAAAGTGTGCTTCCTGTGAACTTCCAAGAGCCATGTTCCAACAACATTTGACCGCATTTTATACTTTTTGAGTCGCCTGTCATTTTTATTTGACTGCCTGTGGAGTTTTCCAGGGCCGCCTATTAAGATTTAAAAGCCGCTTTCAAAGTTTTCATTTACGCATAGTAAAAGTGAAATGTCTCTTATTAGCTGTTAAATGTCGCGTAGGTCTTTCTACTTTAAATCAAGTTTTTAATGGTCTACTCACTATTTTGACTCTCTGTGTTTTTCTTTGCTGCAAATGAAAAATCACCCGAAAGTGCATAAACCAGAGAAACAAGTCACAAGGCCTAGCAAAGAGGTAAGAATTAAGGCTACACATGATAAGAAAATACACGCATCTAATATTTTAGAGAGTTTATTTGAAGAAGAGCACCTTTATGATCATTACATTAAAGTGTTTTTTGCTTATAAAGAAAAATTTCCTACTCTTTGAAAAGATTTTCATTCTAAGTTCTTCAAGCTTTGATTTGACCAAATTTGATTAAGAGAGCTTAGTAGTGTTTTATCTTTTGAGATTTCCAAGTTTTCCTCACTTTGTACTTGTTGTGTTGACTAACTTGTTGGAGGAGCCAGAGTGGGAACGATCGCCACTAGGTGAGTTGAAAATAAGAACAAATCAATCAAAAATGCACCTAGCCTTTGCTAGCTTCGAAAATGAGGTATTCATCTTATCAAGCTTGCATTGATTAAATTGTGGCATTTTGTTTAAATCTATTGTGTGTGTATAATTAACACCTTCATAAAATTAGGACAAATAACAACAATTCTATGGAAAGATAATACAATTTAATCTAAGAATTGAAGCTAAAAATCTATATCATCTCATGGTTCTCTATCTAAGCTTTGTTAATAGAGCTCTCAGGCTTAATCTCTCTCAAGGACAATCCTAGAATGATAAATGAATAATAAACGAATGCTCAAGTCTAGCTTAAAATACTCAAAATGCTCCAACATATGTTAGAAAACAACAAATGCTCCTAAACATGATATGCTAAAATGCTATGCAAATGTTGAAATGCTCTCAAAATCTCTCAAATGCTCTCCATATGCCTATAATAAGGATGCTTTTGCTCTTAAAATTCTTGGATCCCAAACACAAAGGAAATGACTTGTATTTATAGTATTTTCCCAAGGGTAGGGGGTAGAGTGAGTTGATCATGATCAAAGTTTGGTTAAGTCAAAATATTTGAGGTGTTCTCAAATGGAGGGAAAGTTGTATGGTTGTCTCAAAGATATTAGGGATTAAATAACTCAATCATTTAATTAATTTAGCCATGGAAGGGTGATTGGGTTGGGTTTGATCTTTTTGATTTGAACTATACAATTGAAAAATCAATTGCATAATTTGATTAATCCCTTTAGGCTTGAATTTAATTATTTGATCTTTTAATTTGATTTGATTTTTGTCCATTTGATTTGATAAATGTCCATTTGTTTTGCATTGAGATGATATTTTGAAGCATTTAGCTGAGATTTGCAATTTTAAATGCTTGAAATACACCTGGCCAATTTTAGGTGTCTACAAATTCCCCTCTTTGAATTGATGTGTGAAGCGCATTGATTCAAAGAAAGCTTGATCGTCCTGATCATTGATTCGATACTGATGAGATGATTGACTGATATGAAAACCTGATATGAAAACCCTGATATGAAACCCTGATATGAAATCTCTGATATGAAACCCTGATATGATGCTTTGATATGAAACCCTGATATGATGCTCTGATATGATACTTTGATATGAAACTCTGATATGAAGCCCTGATATGATGCTCTGATATGAAACTTTGATATGAAACTCTGATATGAAACTTTGATATGAAACCCTGATATGAAAACCTGATATGAAATCTCTGATATGAAGCTCTGATATGAAATTTGAAATTTTAGTGCCCCAGAATCATAGTTGAATGTTATGATGATATCCCCTCAAAAATGAAATCATATTGATCATAGGTGAAAGTTTTTGATGAACAATGTTGATAGAAGAGATCCAAGATGATTGCATTTCTGATAAACAACGATGCTGAAAGATGTCGAACAAATTCCCCAGTGTGCAGAATATGCAGATTTGGTTTGACTAGATCAAAAATCTCACAAATTAGGTTAAAATAGCTTAAATAGGTTAAAAAACCCAAATTTACTATTCATTTTCACTTTTTACTATTGGGATTTTGCTCTGAGCCTCTAACGATTGACAGTGATGGTGGTCCCCATTCGAGAGCACAGGTTCGAGTGAGCGCACAAATATCAAAGACCTCCTGACTACGGGCCTCTGGTGAGTGGTTCAAACTCCCTTAGTGCATTTATTTCTCTTTAAATAATATTTAATACATGTTTTTAATGCTTTCTAGGTAAATTTTAGTGAAATGCCGCGTAGGATAGATAAAGTGTCGCATAGGGCATAGAAAAGCTGCCTCCGCACGTTAAAAAGCCACGTAGGAGAAATCCTTAGCCGCATAGGATTAGGGCAAAATTGTAACCCAAATAGTAATGAGCCACCTGAAAAACCCTAGTTTTTAAAGGCTGCGTATGAGTTGTAAAAATCCGCATAGGCCTATAAAAGGCCACCTAATTAGTAAAGCGCTGCCTCCGATTAGCAAAGTGCCACTTTTAATGAGTTAAAAGCCACGTACACTAAGTTAAGTGCCGCCTATCATTAAGTTTGAAATTTGATAGAAAATAGATGAAGTTATTGCGATTGATCGTCCAGATGACTCAATTAGATTCCAAGATAGAAAATGTACATCCAGAATGACACGTAGTGTGTAGGATATTAGAAAAGTCATAATGATGAATGTTTGATAGGTCAATTAGAGATGATTAAAAATGATTATGAATTGTCCTTGTGTCTCACGATATAGAGGTTAGGAGCAATAAGTTGATACGCTCAAGTTAGAGCAAAGATAGATTTAATGTGTTTTGATTGATGTAGAATGGTTCACCAAGAGAAAGACTAGCGTGATTCACTTTGTTTCAAAATGTAGGAACATTATCGCAAGTTGCAGGTACGGGATGTAGCATTGTGGATTTTATTTAGTAGATGAGCTTATGCCTCCTGAGCGGCATACTATTGAGACATGTGTACTTAGTTTTCTTTTAGATGTCCCTCAATTTCAGTTGAACTAGGGTCTGTTGACAGCTATGGCTGAGTGATGGCACTCTAACCATAATACATTTCATTTACCCCTTGGTGAGATGACTATCACGCTAGAGGATGTGTATAGATTATTGAGGATCCTGACTCATGGAGAGCGGGTGTATTATGATTCAGTGTATGATAGTAGTGTATGCAAACGAGTGTTTGGAGATAACACCATTCATGACGATTGCATTACTTGGGCACAGTTTGCCTCTTTTCCCACTTTACCAGTGTTATTAGGAGTTGTGAATGGTGGATTACTTTTGCCAAATAGGAGAGGTCATGGTTTTGCGGTCGGATGGGGCTAGATTTTAGAAGACCTGATTGCACATCCACGAAGATTGGATTGGGGCTCCTATGTTTTAGCTTAGTTATATCATGATCTTCATGAGGTTGTTTATCAGCACAGTGTGGCTCTTTCTGCAGGTGTAGTGTTATTACAGTTATGGACTTGGGAGCATTTGCCTATCACAAGGCCAATTTAGCACGAGTGCAGGTCTGTGGTTATCTGTATGCTTTTCTATATGATGGCATGGTTGTCCTGCATCGTCTAGGCAAGGTTGATTTTTGGAGACATACCATTGATGATATAGATCAGGTAGTATGGAGGCCATATCTTCAGTGTGAGAGGTGGCAAGAGGATGACGATGAGCTTCCATATATTTTTTTGCCTTGATGGATGATAGGCCGATCACCATTAGTCATTGAGAGATTTTGCTTCAGGAGAGTACTTTGTCAGTTCGGCTGATTTCAGGACATGTCACAGGGTATGGCACTCTATGCCAGGGTACAGGCTGAGAGATCAATGTGGGGAGCATAGGTTGACTATTGGTTATCCTATTCACAGATTGATTAGCTTGGGTATGGTGTTTGGGATATGATGACATAGGTTACAGATGTAGGGATGTCGGCTGAGTATTGCGAGTGGTTTTTGTGACATCATTTTGTTCGATTCACTGATCTAGCAGAACCTATTCCTGATGTAGATGAGCTCTCAGATGATTATGGAGATGATGGTGATGATGGGGATGATGGGGATGATGGTGGGAGACCTCGTAGATGCAGAGTTTAGAGGGCACCTAGGGCACCTAGGGCACCTCAGGTACAGAGAGCTGCAGGACCTCAGATGAGAGGTGGACATGTTAGAGGCTGAGGTGGTAGATTCAAGAAGCCTAGGTAGAGATTAGCATGAGTACAAGTACCTCAGGGTCAGGCTCCTTTGATAGTTTGTGTAGATTGGACCTGACATAGACATAGACATGTCCAGGTGGCTACACAGGTTCCAGTGCATGGATAGATTCCACAGGTGGATCCACAGATTCATACAGCATAGGTGATACCTCAGGTACCATTAGCACCACAGGCTCCTATAACATCATAGGAACCTCTTGTTCCTCCTGTTACAGATGATTTAGTGCAAGATGTTTGGGGTTTATAGGCAGGGATGACTGCGGTGACTGCTCGATTAGATCAGGTTTCTATTGTGTTGCAGCAGTTTCTAACTACTCTGGATCAGTTACCTACTAGTGCGAGAACGAGTCGGGCACCTCCTAGTACATAGGATAAAGCAGGTGATAGGGATCCTGATGGTGCAGGGGGTCTAGGCATAGGTTTAGCTGGAGATGGATCAGGTGCCCCTGCTGGGTCATGAGACAAATTGGGATCCATGATATCTTGATATAGCATTGATGATGTATCATATGTATTGTTGATCAGGACTTTGATGTATGGACCATTTTATTGATGTAACTTTAATGTACTGATTTATAGACATTTGATGATGGACATTTATCTATGATGATCTTTGATTCCTTTCTTTGACAAAGTTATGAGATTTCCTTTTATGCATATCTACATGTTTCTATGATGCATTTATTTCTATTGTGCTATGGATGCAATGTCTTAGAGTAGGACATAGATAAATGGATGCAAATGATGTTAATGCAACTTATCTCTATATGCTTTTCTGATTTGACCATGTATGGATTATACAATGCAATGAATGCAATACTTAGTGCTATGATAAATGAAATGCAACTATCTTTTTGATTTTGGATGTATGCAATTTAACTTATGATATGCAGTTCTAAATGATGATATGGATAAATGAATAATGATTAATGTTTATTTTTCCTATTTTTTTCTCTTGACATAAATATGAATAATGATTAATGATGATGAATGCAAAGGAAAATCTCATTTTGATGACTTGAAACCAATAAATTGATGAAGTGTTGTCAACTTTTATCTCCCCCCCCCTTGAACTTGGAAAAATGCTAGAAAGGTGAGCCATTTAAAACTAACTTGGAGAATGCAATTAATCTAACATGAAAGATGCAATTAATCTAACATGAAGATGCAATTTAATCTAATTTGAAGATGCAATGCAACTAATTGTCCTTGAGGTTTGCGAAAGAAAATGCAAACTGAGATATATTTTCATCATAGAGCATTGTGGAACTAGGAGTCGATACAATCCTTACTGGTGCCACTGCGACCATAAGAATATGAATATGACTTTCACTTGTGTGGTAACCCCTTCTATGAAACCAAGTACAACCCTCACTAGTTGAATGACCAACTATGGGAGTATGAATACCGGTTTAATCGGATTCAATGTTGCAAGTGGATGTTGGTATTAAGATATGGAAAATCTAAATAGCCAAGGTATCCTTTTGCGTAAACAAACAAAGGTTAACCCTCCATCCCATATGAATTTCCTCTATGGTTCTTTGATGACCATGTCCTTAGACTAATTCACACAAGTTAAAGAATCTTTCTCAAAACAGTCACTCAGAAGCTTATGAAAACATCATGTCTCTATCATTGCCAATCTAGTCGAAACATCATCGATTAGCTAAAAAGAATATGACTCAAAAAAAATTTAATGAAAAACTCATCAAAATTTCCAAGTTTTTGTGAAATGTATCAAAATTTTCAAATAATAATTCTAGACAATTTGATCATTTAGGGTGTGTCAATTTTTAATCCTGATAAAATAAGTCAATGAAACTCAAGGAGTGTGTTATGTGGTCAAACTGTTTAGGGTTGAACAATGATGTCCATCAAAGGTTCCAAAATGTCACCCTGAATCTGAAAATCTACTTCTGATGTGTGACCAAAAAGTTGCACTATTGAATCTGTTTGGTACCAAAAATCTATGATGTGTGCCCCCAAGTGAAAAATGTGACCAATGTGAAACTTAGGGAAACTGAACCCAGAATGCAACATAAATGCATCTCTGAGACTTTATTAGGGTGATGCACAAATGATGGATGCAAAGAGGATATGGACAAGTGAGATGAGGAAATGCAATATGTACAAATGCAACTAGGAAACACCTAAGGGACAAAAGGTGCCTGTTTCCAAGTTTTCACCTCTTGGGATTATTGCTCTTTTTCTCTCTTCTTTTTTATTTCTTTTCTACCAAGGTGCCTATTGCTAGGTTTTCACCAAGGCACTTTTTTCTCTTTTTCAAATGTTTTTGGCTTTTTGAATTTTCTGATTTTTTTGTATTTTGAACTTTTCTCATTTTTTGGTATTTTTTGAATTTTTCCATGTACAAAGGTGATGCTTGGCTCATCTGATACTCTCAAATTATACTCTTTCCTTTGATACTCTTTCCTCTGAATTAGGTGTGGAACCTCTTAAGATGAATTCTATTGATAGGTTCTAGCAATTCATCACCATCACAATCGGCCAGTTTGTAGGTGCCCATTCCAAATGAAGAAACAATGACAAAAGGACCAAGCCAATTTGCTTCCCACTTTCCTTTCTTGTCTCTATCAACCTAATTTTTTGGATTTTCTCTCAATATTAGATCCCCTAGTTGAAAGTTTATTGGCTTGATATGCTTGTTATAGTTCCTATAAATTTGATTCTGATACACTTTCAAATGATCATACGCTTGAGTTTGATGTTCCTCCAACAATTCCAATTGTTGAAGACGGGCAACTCTATAATCCTCATCCATTATTAATCCATGTAATGAGACCCTGAGGGATGGTTTTCAACTTCTAAAGGAAGAACATCTTCGGCCCCATAAACCAAATAAAAAGGTGAAGCTCCTGTCGGGGTTCGAATGCTAGTCTTATAGACCCATAATGCTGGATTGATTTGAAGGTGTCAATCCTTTCTTGATTTTCCAATGGATCTCTTAAGGATTTTAAGGATGTTCTTGTTGGTAGCTTCTGCCTGTCCATTACCTTAGGGATAGTAAATGGATGAAGAGTGATGTGTAATATGGAATGTGTCACAAATTTCATCAACATCCTTGTTCTTAAACTGTTTTCCATTATCCGTGATGATGGCATGAGGAATGCCATATCTACAAATGATATGATTTAGGATAAACATGAAAATTTGTTTCCCTATCGCAGTTGATAAAGGGACAGCTTCAACCCATTTAGTAAAGTATTCTATCACAGTGATTATATACTTGTGTCTATTTGAAGAAGGTGGATAAAACATGCCAATCAAGTCAAAACCCTATTGATAGAATGACCATGGTGTGAAAAAAGGGTGTAATTCTTGTGCTGGTGCATGAATCAAGTTTCCATGGTATTGACATTTCGCACAAAATTTAACATATTGACAAGCGTCTCTTTCTAAGGTTTTCCAAAAGTACCCCATACATAAGATTTTCTTAGCTAGGTTTAAGTCATTTGAATGTGACCCACAAATCCCCTTGTGGACGTCTTTTAAAGCTAATTTTGATTCGTCTTCCTCTAAACATCTAAGGAGCGTTCTGTCAAGACCTTTATGATACAATGTGTCAGAAAGGATAGTATAATGGGCTACTTGTCTTATGAAATTTTGCTTTTTAGGCGGGTTTGGTCTATAGGTAGGGTTTGATTTTTGAGGTAGGCATAGATGGTTCCATACCATGGTGAGTCATGTCCATGTAAAAGGGAAATAATTTGGGTATTAGGTAGGTCAAATGGTGGTTTAACCAATTCTTCCACCAAGAACTCATACTTTTCATTTTGATCAGGCAACTGAAGTAAATATGCCAAAGTAGCCATTTCATCTGCTGCTCTATTCTTGTCTCTTGGAATTTGTTCAAAAGTAATCAAAGCAAAGTACTTTTTCCAATTATCCACCAATTTCTTTTAAGGCCTCAGTTTTTCATCCTTAGTATTATATTCATCATTAACTTGATTAATGACTAATTGAGAGTCCCCATAGACCTGTAATTCTATGACATTCCATTCCAAGGCCATCTTGATTCCTATGACCAAAGCTTCATACTTTGCTATGTTATTGGTGCAAGGGAACAATAACTTGTAATATTTGGGGATTGTGTAACCTTGTGGTGTAATCAAAAGAATGCCTACTCCACTACCATTTTGGGTATAAGATCCATCAAAGTATAGAGTCCATGTCTTAGCTTTGACATTCACAATTTTAGAATCTGGGAATTCTACTTGCATAGGATGTGTAGATTCTTGAGGATATTTAGCCAATTGATCAGCTATGACTTGACCTTTGATTGCTTTTCTATCAACATATTCAATGTCGAATTCACTAAGTACCATGACCCACTTTTCAATCCTTCTAGTTAAAGATGTTCTTCTAAGTAATTATTTTAAGGGATCAATTTTGGCTATGAGCTTCACCTTATGCAACAACATATAGTGTGTTACCTTTTGAGAGGCAAATACCACTGCTAGGCAAGCCCTTTCCATGAAGCTATAATTTAACTCATATTTGATGAAGGTTCTACTCAAATAGTAGATAGCTCTTTCTTTCCCTTCATCATCCTCTTGTGCTAATAAGACTCCTAAAGATCATTAGTTGCTGAAATGTAGAGTAATAAAGGTTTTCCTTGAATTGGGGACATTAAGATAGGAAGATTCATCAAGTATGCTTTCAACAATGTAAAGGCTTTATCACACTCCTCATCCCATGTGAAGATGGTATCTTTATGCAATAATCTAGTGAAAGAATGGCATTTTTCTACCAATTGAGAAATGAACCTTCTTATAGATTGAAGTCTTCGTTGAAGTGACCTCATTTGACTAATATTCTTTGGAATGTCCATGTCTATTATTTCTTGTACCTTTTCAGGATCTACTTCAATGCCTTTTTCTGAAATAATGTATCCTAGGAGTTTTCCATAGTGTACCCCAAAAGCACATTTATTTGGGTTAAGTCTCACCTTGAATTTTTCTAGCCTTGTAAAAATCTTGTCAAGTATGGATAAATGATCTTTTCTTTTATGCGACTTAGCTAATATGTCATCCACATAATCTTCCATAAAGGTGTGCATCATGTCATGGAAAATGATAGTCATGGCTCTGTGATAAGTGGCCTCGGCATTTTTGAGACTGAAGGGCATTACATTCCACCAAAAAGTACCCCATGGGCATGTAAAGGTTATCTTCTCTTGATCTTCAGGTGCTATGCAAATTTGATTATACCCACTAAATCCATCCATAAGTGAAAGAATAGAATGACCTACAGTGAGATCCACAATAGCATCAATGCTAGGTAATGGAAAGTCATCTTTTGGACAAGCAAGGTTTAAATCTTTGAAATCTGTGCAAACTCTTATGGTTTTATCATGTTTAGTGATTGGTACAATATTGGAGATCCATTCAGCATATGCTATTACTCTTATAAATCCTACCTTGAGCAATTTCTCCAATTCAACTTTAACTAACAGGGCTATATGTGGATGCATTTTTCTCAACTTCTACTTTACGGGCTTAACCCCTGGTTTCACATTTAAATGATGCATTATGAAACTTGGATCTAATCCAGGAATGTCAGCATATGACCATCCAAAGTTTATTTGTTTTTCTTGAAAGAATGTAATGAATTCTCCTCTTTCCAAGGGACTCAAAGATGTTGCTAAGTGAATGAATTTAGGATCCCTTTCTATTCCAATGTTAACCTTTTCTATGGGTTCAATAAGTATAGGTGATCTTTCATCTTTGTGAGCTGGTAAGGTATCCAACCTCTCTCCCTTAGGTGCCACAGTTAGGTTTTCACCTTTGGAAACATCCTTTATTTTTACTTTTTTGGGGTCTAGCACTGCCACATGGTGGTTTTCACCACTAGACCTTCTCATTTTTTTGTATGTTTTCTCTTCATTTTTTGGATTAAGAGGTTGAACACCTACCCCTATCATCATGTTCAGAGTGAAATTGTTGGTGTAAGAATTGGGTTCGACCGCATTGAGTTATAAGGCCATTGTATTGTCATTTGGGAAGTAGAGTAAGTCATTTGGCTGAGAAAGATCCCAATCGATAAGTTTCAGATACATTAAGGACAAAGATTCATTGAATGGGATTTGATTTGAAGGAGTTAAGGACATGACTTTGTTGGATGGTTCATACATTGTATCATCATGGTCTATGACATGTGCCTCTTCAAGATGATCCATGGAAGAAGGATCAAAATCCTCTTCATTAGAGTCCTCTAAGATTTCTATGGGAAAGAAAGCATGTGGATTAAACACTAGGTTAGAATCTCCCACCCACGAAGGTACCCAAGTTTCACCTACCCATTGAGTGAAAAGAGGTGCTTTTTCTACGTTGACTTGTTGAGGTTCACTTGATGTTTGAGTTGAATTCAAACTTTGACCCACAGGTTCTCGATTCTCAACTTTAGGAGGAGTTGCATAAGTGTGAATGGTATCAACCTCTATGTCATGAAAAGATTCTTCAGACAAGGAATCCCAATCATAATCCCTAGAATCATCTTCAATTTTAGAACCTACCATATGAATATGTGCATGAAAATCATGCATGGGACTTGAACTTTCTTCTTTATGTTGAAAGCCTATGCCAGCTTTCTCTTCTTTGGCTCTCCAAACTGGTTCAATAGGTTCTAACAACCCTCTATGTTGAACTCCTTAGGGTCCTCTTCCCTTATAACCCATTTTCTTCATGATATCAAATCCTTTTCCATATTGATCAGTTTGGATATTGATATGTTGCACCCTTTCGTTGGAATTAGCTAAATTATCATCCTCTTTATAGAGCCATTGTAATACCTCACTATCTTCTTTGTCCATTTCTTTTTTTTCACATTCCCTCACAAAATGGGAATTGTATTTATGAGGTTGATGATCTTTGGATGGTTTCCCATGTGTCCTTGGAGATGTAGGTAAATCAAAGAGGGAAACAAAATATTCCCCTACTCCTTTTGAGTTAATTTTGCATTGTTTCTCAAATTGATTCATTAGGTCACTCATCTTTTCATATTGATCCTTCTTAGTTTGTTCTCTCTCTTCCTTAGTGGGTTTAGAAGTTTCCAATCTTAATGTTGAAGTCTGAACTAAATCATCCTTTGAATTTGAACCCTTGTAACTCACCTTTTCTTTTCCTTTAGTCGATGTAGTTGAGTTAGTTTGAATAGGGTTAGGAGTGGATGTGACATTTGATGTTGGTTCTAACTTTTCCTCTTTGGCTTCTTCCATGGTAATATCAAAGATAACTCTTTCCCTATTATGAGGAATATACAATTCATGACTTGGCTTTAAAGCATTGCAATTTGAATCTCCTCCAATTGTGATCTCCTCCCCCATGTATGGAAATTTTATGCATTGGTGATATGTAGAAGGTACCACTTGCATTTCATGTATCCAAGGCCTTCCTAGTAAGATTTTGTAGGTCAATTTCATGTCAAGGACCTGACATATAGTATCCTTCTTGATAGGTCCTACTTGAATTGGTAGAATGATCATACCCTTTGAAGATCTTTCATCTTCATCATAAGTCTTAATAGTGATTTTCTTCTTTGGATCAATGGAAGACTCAGATAACCCTAATGACTTGACAAGGTTTAAAGTGAAAATATTTAGACCAGCTCCACCATCTATGAGAAATATCTTAACCCTATGTCTTTGGATTAATACCTCTATATGCAAGGGTAATTTTGAGGATGTGTGATAGACATGTCATCTTGTTCCGAAAAGGAAAGACAATGAGGGGCTATGAGGTGCCCTACCATGTTTTGAAATTTGTCTTCCTCCAATTTTATAGGAACCGTGGTCTCACACAAGGATTTTTCCAAGATCTCCTTGTGATTAGGAGATAATTTTAAAAACTCCAAAATTGATATTTGGGCTGGATTCTTTTGTAGTTGATCCACCAAACTATAAGGCTTTGTTGTGGGTGGTGTTTGTTTAGCCAAAATAGTTGGTGTTTTAGGGCCAATAATAATAGGAGTACCCCCTTGTAAGGTAATCTTTGAGGCTTTCCCCCTTGTGATGGCATTAGCGGACCCTTGAATAGGTTGATCTCTAACCACAACAACATTGATGGTATTATCATAAGTATGAGCAAAGTTAACATTATGACTACCTCTTGCAATATTCGCATTGTTTCCTCCATTGTTGGAATTAGAAGATTCTCCCTATTCATGCTTATAAAAAGGAGTTTTAAAGGTTGTGTGATCTTCATTAGTTTGAGGGCCATCCAATTTTATCGCACCATTGTCTATGAGCTCTTGTACTACATGTTTGAGATGTAAGCAATCATTGGTCTTATGTCCCCTATTTCGATGATAGTCACAATGGTTGTTCTCATTCCACCAGTTTGGCTTGATGTGAGGTTCATATGGTTGAGCCTTTGGTAGATCAATAAGTTTATTTGTAATAAGTGTCCTTAATACATTTTCCAATGGTTCACCCAAATTAGTGAATTTCCTTTTGGGTGTAGGTGCAAAGAAAGGTTTAGGCTTGGGGGTCCCTTGATTATTCCCAAAGTTGTTATTAGTGTTGTTGTTGAAGGGCACTTTGGGTGCTTGATTCACATTATTGTCTTGAGATGAGTTTTGAGTGAGATTGAAAGGGGCATCCTTTAAAGTGTTAGCCTCCACCACTCCATCGTTAACCACTCATTTATTGTTGTTATTCTTTGTCCAAAATTGACTGTTGTTGTTGTTGGAATTTCAATTTTGATTGGTGTTGGAGGTATTGTTGTTGTTATTCTTGTTATCTTTGTAGAGTTTGATTTCTCCACTTTTTATCAATACCTCTTATGTTGTCACCCCATTGTCAATTAAGTCTTGGAATGAGCTAGGACATTGTAGCCTTAATTGATAGTTCATTTCATGATTCAAGTTGTTCACAAAAATATCCATCTTTTCCTTTTTAGGTACACTTCAAGGGTATCTAGCAAATACCGCTCTCCATTGTTGTAGGAAAAGTAGGAATCCCTCTCCTCTTTGTTTGGTGTTTCATAGATTAAGCATTGTAACCTTGTGTTTGATGTTATAAGAATAGTGAGTTACAAATTTAGAGGCCAATTCCTCAAAGGTTCGAATGTCGGAGGGTAACTTTGAAAACCACTCCATTGCCATACCTCCCAAACTTCTAGGGAATAACCTCATAAGGTAAGTTGTGTCATGCATGAACTCTATAATTAGGGCACAAAATTCCCTTAAGTGATCTTGAGGATTAGATATTCCTACATATTTATCATATTTAGGATAAATAGCATTTACTTGAAATGGTATCATGATTAAAGACTTATCAAATGGAAATGGACACAAAGCTTCGATAGAAAAAGGTTTAGGAGCCCCACTTTGTTTTATTGTATCCAATTATATCTGGAAAAGATAGAAATTTTTTCCATGATATTAATGGGGCTAGCCTCAGCTTCTTCTCATTGGAGCTTAGTTACATCATAATTGTGTGGAATTTTGAGACCCGTTTGTGCTAGGTCTAGAAATTACTTCTCCTCGTCTTTTTCCAATACTTTTTCCATGAGTTTCATGAAGAAAGGGCTTTGCATAGCCTCATTAAAATTTTCATTAGTTAAATCCTCATCATTAGGGTCTATATTGCCCCCGCTGTTGGTATTGTTCATCCCTTGATTGTGAGGATCCATGTTTGTTCCTTTGTTGGTATTGTTGTTGGATCCTTTGTTGTTAGGATCAACATTTCCTTGTTTTTTCATATCCTTATTCACATGATTAATCTGATCAAGATCTATATGGCCAAATGGAAAAGACATCCTTGTTTCTACTTCTTTGATGGGTTCATCTAAGGGTTTTGCTAAAAAAGGATCACCCGGAAAGGGACACTCTTGTCTCAGATAAGATCTGTCTGGTTTTAGGGTAGCCTTGATGTAATGGGATCAAGTAAAAACCAGCATTAACATATATCAAATGAAGATCTTAGGTTTCAAACTCGCTTAAATGATCAATCCGTGGATAAATTTGGAAAATTCCCAATAATGATGGATTCTGATCAAGTTAGGTATCCACACTGGTAGAACATCTAAAAGGGTATCCAAAAATCAAACTTTCTTATTTTCAATCCTTCGGCATATACCCACTATTTTCCCTTTTAAATTTCTAGGCAGCTCTTAAATGTGTGTAGGCGGCCTTTTATAATTGATACGCGGTCATTGGAATCACTTTACGTGGCACTCTGCAGTTGGTAGGCAACATTTGCCTATTGATAGGAAGTTTTGAAATATTTATACGTGGTAATTTCCAGTAACATACGCAGTTGTTTAATGCTTTCAAGCGGCATCTTAAGATTAACAAGCGGCCCAGTTTTGTTTGTAAGTGGCTCTAAAATGGTGGTACATGGCGCTTTGCTGATCAAAGTTGATTTTAACAATTTTATTTGTATTTTCTGGGTTTAAAAGTTTAAAGTCTTTGATCAGATTCATCAATTAAAGATTCTTGCATGAAAACAGAGTACAAGCTCAACACACACATAAAAATTGTACCATATCCCTAAAACCACACTAAAAGTGTATGTTCTTGAATGTTTTGATAGGTTTGTACAAGAATGTCTTCCAAACAGTCTACCTTAGAGCCAACAAATTTGGCTTTTAATCATGGCTCTACAAAGGTAGGTCTACTACTTTATCAAGTCTTAAATTATTCCAGTCTAGATCTTGACAAGATCCTTTACCCCTTTGAGGGCTTCCCACATGCACAAAAGTATGATTTTGTGCAATCACGAAGGACTACTAGAGGAAGTGAGGATGGCTTGCACAAGTTTTAGTCACTTTCTGATTAAGGTAAAGTGCATTTATTTATAGTGGGTCAGACGAAATCGTGGTAAAAGTGAATATCTCCCACTTTGGGTTGATCCCTCTCACCGTCCTTGTAAGGAAAATCTCGGGAGGCAGGCCCTTTAAAGATTTATTTAACTAGCATGAATATGGAAAGCAAAAACCAAACTCAGTCCAATAAGTTTGGGAATCTGATTCACTCAAAGAGTGAAGAGCATATCCCTATTGTCTTTCTTTGTTCCAAACACCTCAAATAGACTTGTTCATTTTCAACCTCTTGACAAGGAGGTTCTTAAAAAAAATGAGATGTGTGGTTTAATTAATTCTCCCTTTCTTTTGATCACCCAAAATTGACACTTTTGGCTTTTTGATCAACTTCAAAAAGTTGAGAGCATATACCTAATGTCTTGTTTGAATAGAAAATAGCAAGGTGCCCCTATTTATGCTAGATTTAAATAATTTGCCACAAGTTAATTAAATCAAGCTTGATTAGATAAATACCTAATTTTTTGAAGCTAGCAAGGCTAGGCGCATTTTTGAGTGTTTTTGGCTTATTTCACTCACCTAGTGGTGATCGTTCCCACTCCGGCTCCTCCAACAAGTTAGTCAACACAAAGAGAGGCAAAATGAAGAAAACTTGGAAAAACCCCAAATAACAAATTACCTCCTAAAAGCTCTTTTAATGAAAGATTTATCAATTATAGCTTTAAAGAACTAGGCATGAAAACCAATCAAAGAGTAAGAAATTTTTGTTTGTAAGCAAAAAACACCTTAATGTAGTGATCATACAAGTGTTCTTCCTCAAATAAACTCTCTAACAAATTTTTTCTATGTATTTCTTTGTCATTTTTGGTTTTGATTCTCACCTCTTTGCTAAGATTTGTGATCCACTTTTCTAGTTTCTACACCTTTGGGTGATTTTTCATCTGCGGGATAGAAAAATACAGAGAGTTACAACAGTGACCAAATCAATAAAAACCTGATTTAAAGCAAAAGTAATTACGCGGCATTTAACAGCTAAAGAGTGGAGTTTAAATGTTGCTAAGCGTAAATGAAAACTTGCTATGTGGCTTTTAAATCCTAACAAGCGGCTTTTAAAAAATCACAGGCGGGTAAATAAAATTAACAGGCTGTACAGTAAGTGTAAAAGGTGGCCAAAGATTGCTTGTAAGCGGATGTTGAAAAATCTTAGGCAGCACACTTCATCTAGCCGACAGCACGCTTTATCTAGCAGGTGACCCACTTTATCTAGAAAGCGGCTGTACAATGAAAGACGGAGATGAATCAAGCTCCATAGGAGGAATTTTATTGTTCATAGGCGGCTCTTAACATCGCATAAGCGGCTCTTCTCCTGTTTTATGCAAAATAACACCAAGAACAAAGCAAAACACATAAAATTTTATGAAAGAAATGTTAGCAAAGAGGCTTAGAGTCCCACGGTGTGCGCCATTTGTGTGTGTATAATTAACACCTTCATGAAATTAGGACTAATAACAACAATTCTATGGAAAGATAATATGATTTAATCTAAGAATTGAAGCTAAAAATCCATATCATCCCATGGTTCTCTATCTAAGCTTTGTTAAGAGAGCTCTCAGGCTTAATCTCTCTCAAGGACAATCCTAGAATGAGAAATGAATGATAAATGAATGCTTAAGTCTAGCTTAAAATACTCAAAATGCTCCAAGATATGTTAGAAAATAACAAATGCTCCTAAACATGATATGCTAAAATGCTCTCAAAATCTCTCAAACGCTCTCCATATGCCTATAATAAGGATGCTTTTGCTCTTAAAATTCTTGGATCCCAAACACAAAGGAAATGGCTTGTATTTATAGCATTTTCCCAAGGGTAGGGGGTAAAGTGAGTTGATCATGAGTCCACGCTATCCTCCATCTTCCTATAATTTATCTCACTTGCATCCATATTCCCTCTTTTACCTTTGGTCTTGACAAGGTTGAATTTATCCATGAGCATCAAGTATCTTGACACTGTTATCTTTTCCATTGGCTTATTCACTTGTTGCATCCATGCTACCCTATCATGATCTTGCTTCTCCCCAATCCACCTTCATTATTCCTAAGCAGTCTTTCCATAATCCCAAAATCATCCCCTCATAGCCTCCGATACCCTTTATCATGATCGTGCCATTTTATCCACATCTTATCCAAATTGATCCATTGGTCTTGATCGAAAATGAAGGACGTAAAGTACAAAATTTGTTATCAAAAAACTCTTGACATGTCCACTCTTTTGGACCACTCACTTTCATGACATCGGGTCATTATCCTATATGCTATCTAGCGCTGCATCATTGGCTTTCATTGCTTATCAAAAAACATGTTTTGCATTTCTGTATCCTTTTTCCTTAGCTTGGGTAATCTTGAGAAGATGGTCCTATGAGTCATATTTGCATGCTTCATCCATCATGATCTTTCCATCTCTAATCCATCATCTTGAAAATCCATCCTTCAGGTCCTATGCCTTGCTAGACATTGGGGGCAAACCAATGTGATCTTGTTTGAGAGATGGTAAATTCTAAAAAATCAAAAATCTCTAAAAATCCAAAAAAATCCAAAAACACAAAAGCATTAATGAATCCAAAAATCTTGCATAAATTCTCTCAGGTGCATTGTTGCATACTCGGTTTTATTTGCCCAAGCTTTATACATGGTTCACTTATCACTTGGGGGCAAATCATGAATTTTGGTACCAAATAGATTCAGAAGTGCTACAATCTTGGTCACACAACAGAAGCAAATTTTCAGATTCAGAGGAGAGATATTTGGAACCTTTGATGGATATCATTGTTCAACCCTAAATAGTTTTATTTGACAACATGATCCTTGAGCTTCATTGACCTTATTTTATTAGGATTAAAAATTGACAAACCCTAAATGATCAGCATGTTTAGAATTCTTTTTGAAAATCATGATACATTTCAAAACACTTGGAATTTTTAATGAGTTTTTCATTGAATTTTTTGAGTCATGTCCTTTTAGCTAATCGATGATGTTTTGACTAGATTGGCGATGATGGAGACATGAAGTTTTCTTGACTTTTGTGTGACTATTTTGTAGAAGATCCTTTAACTTGTGTGAATTCATCTAACGACATGGTCATTAAAGAACTATCAAGGAAATTCATATAGGAAGAAGGGTTAACCTTCATTTGTTCACACAAAAGGATACCTTAGTTATTTAGATCTTCCATATTTGAATACCAACATCCACTTGCAACATTGAATCTGATTAAACCGGTATTCATACTCCCATAGTTGGTCATTCAACTAGTGAGGGTTGTTCTTAGTTTTGCAAAAGGTTACCAAATGAGATAAAAGTCGTATTCATATTCTTATGGTTGCAATGGCACCAGTAAGGATTGTATCAAATCCTAGTTCCACAATGCTCAATGATGAAAATATATCTTTGTTTGCATTTCTTTCGCAAACCTCAAGGACAATTAGTTGCATTGCATTGCATTTTCATGTTAGATTAATTGCATTTATTTAGAGGATTTTTCCAAGTTCAAGGGGGTGGAAGTTAATCATGGTTACATCATCAAAGTCCTAATCAATATCCTCAAATGTCTGATTTATCAAATGGTCAATGCTACATCAAGGATATCAACAATATATATCTTCTCGCCTAGGGGCAACCTCACCATCTGATCAACTAGGGGAAACCTACTTTTGTCGATCACCTGTACCTATATATACACCTGAATCATATCAAATGCCCCTATATATCAGCCTCCCACCATTAATATTCCCATCAAATCCAATCCAATCAAATATCAATCAGTCGAATCATCCAATTGATCATCTAACGTCAATCATTTATCCTATCATCCATTTGCTCATATTGAGCACATCAAATTCCCTAACTCTAGATCTTGAGGAAGGAAAATCAATCTATTTGTTCGTCTCTCTAGATCTTGAGAGTGAATTATCAGTTTATCCAATCAATCCATCAACCTATATTATCCGATTGACATCAATACAACATCAACCAAGTGATTCTGACTGACATCAAGTGATATCCAAACATCATCAACTTATCTCAAACATCAACAAATTTTTCTCAATCATAGTTGTTATCATCAAATTCTCTTCACACTGGGGCATGTTTTGTTGCCAAGATCATCATCAATGTTTTTCAGAAATGCAATCATCTTGGATCTATTCTATCAATAGTGTTCATCAAATTTTTCACATCTGAGATCAATATGCTTTCATTTCTAAGGGGCCATTATCATATCATCCAACATGGATTCTACATCATATCTTATATCAAATTTGGGGTATTAAAAATTTAAACTTTTATTAGTGGGGCATCAAATCAAGTTTCATATTAGGGTTTCAAATCAAGTTTCATATCAGGGTTTCATATCAGGATTTCATATCAGTATTTCATATCAAGGTCTCATATCACAGTTTCATATCAAGTTTTGCATCAATCAGCTCATCAGTATCAAATCAATGATCAGTACATCATGTTTTCTTTGAATCAATGCGCTTCGCACATCAATTCAAAGAAGGGCATTTGTAGACACCTAAATTTGACCAGGTGTATCTTAAGCATTTAAATTTATAAATCTCAGCCAATTGCCCCAAATCTCATCAAATGAATTAAAATGGATCAAATCAAATGGACATTTATCAAGCAAAGTGGACAAAAATCAAATGAAATCAAAGGATTAAATAATCATGAAATCAAATAATTAAATTCAAGCCTAAAAGGGATTAATCAAATTATGCAATTAATCTTAAGCAATTAATTGTATAGTTTAAATCAAAACAATCAAATCCAACCCATTCACCCTTACATGGCTAAATTAATTAGATGATTGAATTATATAATTCCTAATTTCTTTGAGGACAACCACTCAATTTCCCCTCCATTTGAAAACACCTCAAAGCTTTTTACCCAACCAAGGCTTGATCATGATCAACTCACTCTACCCCCTACCCTTGGGAAATTGCTATAAATACAAGCCATTTTCTTTATGTTTGGGATCCAAGAAGTTCAAAAGCAAAGCATCCTTATTATAGGCATTTGGAGATCATTTGAGAGCTTTTGATAGTATTTCAGCATTTGCATAGCATTTAGAGTATCATCTTTAGAAGCATTTGTTGATTTCATAGCATATCTTGGAGCATTTGAATAGAAAACACACATATCTTGGAGCATTTGAGCTAGATTAGAGGATTTTTATCATTTTCTTCTCATTCTAGGATTGTCCTTGAGAGAGATTAAGGCTGAGAGATCTCTTAACAAAGCTTAGATAGAGAACCATGAGATGCTATGGGTTTAACTTCAATTCTTAGATTAAACAGCATTTTCTTTCCATAGAGTTTTTGTTACTAATCCTAATTTCATGGAGGTGTAATCTCACACACACAATAGTATAGTTGAATTCATCTCCCTAGAGATTCTTTCTAACATAGTAGATGGCATGCTCAATTGATCCTTTTTTCTATCCTAGAACTGCGCCTATGGCATAATCAAAAGCATCAGTATGAATATGGAATGGTAATGACTAATTTGGTCCTCTTAACACATGATCTTGAGTCAAAGCTACTTTAAGACTATCAAACGATGTACTACAACTTGATGGTCATTCAAACTTAACTTCCTTCTTCAAAAGATTATATAATGGGGATGCAATTTGACTGAAATCGTTAATAAGCCTCCTTTAGTAGCCTACATGACCCAAGAAAATTCTGACCTCCTTATGTTTAGTAGGGACAACAAGGTTAGAAATCACATCAATTTTAGATAGATCCACTTTAATTCCTGCTACAAAGATATAATTTCCAAGGACGACTCCTTCTTGCATCACCATGAAGAACTTTTTTTGTTTAAAGACAAATTGTGGTCTTCATATATCTGCAACACTTTCCCTAAATTGGTTTCTTCTTCTTCAAAATTTTATCCATAGCCAGTAAAGTCATCCATGTAGATTTCCATACATTCATGGGAGATATCAGAAAAGATGCTAATGACTGCTCTTTGAAATGTTGGGGCATTACAGAGACCAAAAGGAAAAAAAAGGAGTAGGAAATTTTTTCCTAGGGGCATGTGAGTGTAGTTTTATCTTGGTCCTCCAGAGAAATCCTAATCTTATTGTAACAACTAAACTCATCCAAGAATGAGAAGTATTGCTTTCCTGCCAAATTATCTAAGACTTGATCAATGAAGGGAAGAGAGAATTAATAATTTTTGGTAGAAGAATTAATTTCCCTATAGTCTACACATACTATCTATTTCCATCATATCTAGTTCCCTCATTTCTTAGGAACTATGACAAGAGGTGACACCCACTGACTATCAAAAATAGGATAGATAAAACCCGCATTCAACAGCTTCTGCAATTCTCCTTTGACTATTTGAAGTCTTCACTCATATATACCTTATGAGTACAGAGTTTAGGATCTAATCCTTTCATGTCACTATATTCTCATGCAAAATCTTTTTGATGAGTTTTTCAACAATCCCATCATGGACTCTTGTTGTGATTGAGTTAGACCTTTATTAATGTTAGACATTTTCCAGGAGCAACTTCAATTGGTGTAACCAATTCTACCATAGCAACTTCACTTAGACTAGTTGAGTATACTTCATGTGGAAATAAGATATGCAAGAATTATATGTGGAGAAGAGGATAGGGTAGTGGGCTTCTTGAGAAATGGACGGTCTTGAACATATAAGGGAAATACAAGGTTCAAAGACACCCTTCCCAAATAACTCAAAAGGAGATTTCAACCCAACACCTTGACTCAAGGTTTCTAAAGCCACAAGAGACTTAATTCAACCAAATTCAGAAGGAATCAACTAGCTATGGAGTCAAATTATTTGGGCTATGCACAAAGTGCTTGGATTCTTCCAAGAGGCCTGATTGTATTGCATTCAGACAATAACGACATTCCAAAGCCCATAAATCAAAACATTTATGAATGACATTGAAAAAAAATTAGGTTTTTAGATACCCTTTATCAATATTGACAACATATATAAAGAAAGAGGTAGGTTTTTTTGGACCATACCCTGGTGTTACAACTTTGGGACCCCAAAATGCATAAAAATGGGCACTTTTACAAAGGAACTATATCCTAAACTTAACCAAAAGAATCCAAATCTTGGAAAGTGGTTAATTATGTCCTAAAACACTTAAATCTGAAAGTAATTAGTCTCAGACCCTTGGGAACATCAAAATCCCCAAATTAGGCTTTCCAAACCCTCCAAAACTAGGGCTTCTTCAATATGGACTCTCCAAGAAAAATATCAACCAGCTAAAGGTTGATTCACCATCCTTTCACCATAACTAAGTGTTGACCAACATAAAAATTACCCCTCATGAGGCCCAATATGCTACTACAATAGCATTCCAAGCATTTCCATGCTCCTTAACCCTGCAAAAATACCAAATGGAGATCTCCTACAACATTTGATAGATTTACTTATATATTTAGTGTTATTTAACTATAATACACATGTTTGATTTGTCCCCAATTCACAGTGATTACAAAAAGGGGATGAATCTCATTCCATGCCTCTAAAACAATGTAAAATCACTAGATTCTACGTAACAGTCAGTTCCTTTGGACTAAAATATAATAAAAATAGATGTAAATTTATTCAAAAATGATCCTAGAACATAAATAGAAGTCCTAACAGCTCTCTGATTCAATACGACATCAAAAATAAATCAAAATATGCAAAAATACTTGTTTTATTGCTCACAACTGGTGCAGTCTGTACAATATCTATTCTAGGTCATACTGTACCTTTTCCATGTCATAGGAAAATCATATATGATGACTAGTAACCATATCAACCAACTCCAATCAGTTTGGTTTGGTTACAATTGTATTTAGACATTAAAACTTCATTTCCCTCCTAAACTAAGTAACTGTTAAGATTCAAATATTTGAATTCTTAACTTACATAATTTTGAACATTTAAGCATTCTAACTTATTAAATATTATTCCTAGGGTCTAATTAACTCCCTTAAATACTTCTAAGTCCTACTTAGACCCTTTTGGGTACTATTGACCCAACTTAAAATATTTTGGTGTCCTAGTCCTCTACCTGGACAATTAGGACTTGACAATATTTCATTGCATTCTTTATTACAAATTGTCATTATTGGTCCTAATACACCTCAATTTAAATTTAGGGATAAATTTGACCCTTTTCCTTTGATTGGATCCATGGTGACCTTAGGTGTCTTCATGGGTGCTCATGCACCATACACCCCACCTTGGAAAAAGTTCTTGTCCCAAGAACTAAGGGACTTGGTCTTTCTTCCACCCATCCTCCTTGAAGGTGGTCTTTCTCCCTTCCCTAGATCGGGCATCTGATTTGATAACAACTCCCTTCTACTATCCCTCAAACATGCACTCAAAGGGTTAGAAACAAGGAAATAATATTGTTCATTTTGAAATTTTTCATCATGCTTACCAATTTTTTGTTGTGGATAGTGAACTTGTGGCTTCACAAACTGTCCTTGAAACTCATTTTTAGGATTAGATAGACCCCTCCTCGTGTCCTTTAATGGAACCTCTACAATCCTCTTCATTTCTTTCTCCAAAGGACACCACATTGTGCCAACAAGGACACCATATTCATGCCTTGTTTTCTGTTTCACAATCAATGCCTCATAACTAACCAGAAATTCATCTTTCAAGACCAATAACGTGGTCTTAGGTTGATGCTCTATAGTCACCATATTCCCATACTTTGGAACCTTCAAATCAACATATGTTTTTGAACCAAAGACAATGATGCTACCAACTTCTTCTACTTGACTTGGAAGAGGTCTAAGAGTGAATTTTCTTCCCTCCTTGTGCACTACATGCTCATTATTCAACCCATAATGGATGGTCTACCTTGAATCCTGCCATGGTCTCCCTAAGATGATGTGGCAACATGTCATGGGAACTATAACACATAGAACCCTATCAACATAACCCCCAATTGAAAAATCTATGTATTATTTCTCCTTAATCACAATATTCTGATCATTACTGACCCAAGAAGCCCTATATGGTCTACCAATAGGAAATCTAGGTAAGTTTAACTGATTTACCATCTCATAGGACACTAGATTGTCAAATGAACCAGAATCTATGATAACCTTGCATATTTTTCCATAGCATTTACAATTTTTTCTAAAGATCGATACCTTGGGTATATGTTGGATAGGTGACCTTCCCATAAAGAGACACTCACCTTCTTTAGGATATGCATAGTCATGGTGTGCTTCTTCTTCCTCTTGTTATTTATTGTCATCTTCTCCTTGGACCAATTGGACCCTCTTATCATTCTTCTTTTCTTCTCTTTTAGGACACGTGTAGAATGGGTGTCCTTCTTCACCACACTTGTAGCACTTTCCAAGTAATCTCTTTCCTCTACCATTTCTTTGTTCTCCTTTCTGATCTGATACTTTCTCTTTACCCTTCTCATTCTATCCTTGGCTTGGATTTACTCCTTTACCCTTATTTTTTTTCCCTCTTGAACTGCCTTGCCTCTCTTGCCTTCTTCTAGGCTTGTCTTCTGCTTTCATTGCCAACTTGTAGTAATCTTCAAGAGTCCTTGGTGTGGCCATGCTTATCTCATCCTGGATGTTGTACCTCAGCCCTCTAAGATATCTAGCCACCACTTCCACATCTTCATCATGAGAGAATCTGATGTCAAGCTTGTGGAATTCCTCTATATACCTTTGGACATCCATGTCCTTCTGCTTCAACCCTTGAATCTTCTTGAAGAGTTGAACCTTGTAGTCCTCAGGTAGAAAATTCTCCCTCATTTTGGTCATCATTCTAGGCCATGATGTGATCTTTGGTAGAATTTTCTTCCACCTTTCTACTTATAGGCAATCCCACCATAGCCATTAATGACCCTTAAGTCTTGTTTTTGCAATCTTCACTTTATGCTTGTCTTTAATGTCCTCATAGTCAAAGTGGTTCTCAACAGAATTGAACCAATCAAGGAGCACTTATTCATCCATCCTTCCATCATACATTAGGATCTCTGCTCTCACTTTGGATTCTCCTCCTTTAACTGCCTTTAGGATCTTCACTAGTCTAGCATCCACAGGATCCAACCTTTCTTCATCAGGTTCCTATTCTGCTTCACCTTCATCATCACAAGGGTCTAAATCCCTCGTCTCAACAAGATTGTTCAACCTTTCAATGACTTCTCCCAATCTTTTGTTCTTTTCTTCTTGCTCCATGACCATTCTAGCAAGCTCCATGTTTGTCATCTTTGGAGGCATGTTTTGAGCCTCTTCTTCAAAATCTTCAAACTCTTCTTCAGACATGGACACCTAACTTTACTCCCAAGTTATTACTTGATCTGATACCACTTGGATTAGAGGATAGGGTAGTGGGCTTCTTGACAAATGGATGGTCTTGAACATATAAGGTAAATACAAGGTTCAAAGACACCCTTCTCAAATAACTCAAAAGGAGATTTCAACCAAACACTTGACTCAAGATTTATAAAGCCACAAGAGACTTAATTCAACCAAATTCAAATGAAATGAACTGGCTATGTATTCAAATTCTATGGGCTATGCACAAAGTGCTTGTATTCTGCCAAGAGGCCTAATTGTATTGCATTAGGACAGAAGCAACCTTCCAGATCCCATAACTCCAAAAACTTTTGAATGAATTTACAAACAAATTATGTTTTCAGATACCCTTTATCAATATTTACAACATATATAAATCAAGAGGTAGGTTGTTTTGGACTATGCCCTGCTGTTACAACTTTGGAACCCCAAAAATGCATAAAAATGGGCACTTTTACAAAGGAACTATATCCTAAACTTAACCAAAAGACTCTAACTCTTTTAAAGTGGTTAATTATGTCCTAAAACACTTAAATCTGAAATTAATTAGTCTCAGACCCTTGGCAACATCAAAAGCCCCAAATTAGGCTTCCCAAACCCTCCAAAACTAGGGCTTCTTCAATCTAGACTCTCCAAGAAAAATCTCAACCATCCAAAGGTTGATTCACCATCCTTTCACCATAACTAAGTGCTACCCGACATAAAAAGTACACCTCGTGAGTCCTAATATGCTACTGCAATAGCATTCCAAGCATTTCCATGCTCTTTAACCCTGCAAAAATTACCAAATGGAGATCTCATGCAGCATTTAATAGATTTTATTTTATATTTAGTGTTAGTTAACTATAATACATATGTTTGATTCATCCCCAAGTCACATTGATTACAAAAAGGGGATGAATCTCATTCCATGCCTCTAAAACAATGTAAAATCACTGGATTCTATGTAATAGTCAGTTCCTTTGGACTAAAATACAATTAAAAATGAATGTAAATGTATTCAAAAAGGATCCTAGAATATAAATAGAAGTCCTAACAACTCTTTGATTTAATACGACATCAAAAATCAATCAAAATATGCAAAAATACTTGTTTTATTGCTCAAAACTGGTGCAGTCTGTACAATATATGTTCCAGGTCGTACTGTACCTTTTTCCTATCATAGGAAAATCATATATGATTTCTAGTAACCATATAAACCAACTCCAATTGTTTTGGTTTGGTTACAATTGCATTTAGTCATTAAAACTTCATTTCCCTCCTAAACTAAGTAACCGTTAAGATTCAAATATTTGAATTCTTAACTTATATAATTTTGAAAATTTAAGCATTCTAACTTATAAAACTTATTAAATATTATTCCTAGGGTCTAATTAACTCCCTTAAACACTTATAAGTCCTACTTAGACCCTTTTGGGTACTATTGACCCAACTTACAATATTTTGGTGTCCTAGTCCTCTACCTGGACAATTAGGACTTGACAATATTTCATTGCATTCTTTATTACAAATTGTCATTATTGGTCCTAATACACCCCAATTTACATTTATGGATGACTTTGACCCTTTGCATTTTATTGGATCCATGGTTACCTTAGGTGTCTTCATGAGTGCTCCTGCACCACTGTGGCTGCAGGAAACTATAGTGAAGGATAAGGTGGATTAATGGTATGCAAAGGACATGGGGTAGTTTCACACAACTGGTGAGCTACTCCATAGTGATTCTGAATAATTCCAGATAGGATTCCATCTTCTTCTTGGATTCCAATGAAAGGTTCTCATTTTATCATCATAAGACGCTAAACAAAATTGATCTCATCCCCTTCTTCCCTTATATCTGACCATAAGGCCTTCTCTTGATCAAATTGAGGTTATGTAGGGGAATAGAGAGAAATATTCTTAGAGGATAAACCATCTCAAATACTCATATTTCCTAACTTACATGCTATGAAGGCATCAGTAGTAGCAAGCCAAGATCTTCCTAGTATAGTTTGATAACCGCCCAATGTTGCCTTAGGTGAAAGGATCATGAAATCAATAGGTTATTCCCAAGAATCAAGGGTAAAAACCAAATCTTCTACCATACCATCGATTTTAACTGTAGAAATATATAATTTGTAGGATTGTGGAAGTGGCTCTTAAGCTGGTAATATTAAGCTGATATATGGTGTCTTTAGTCACAACATCAATGACTGCCCCTAAGTCAACTAATGCATTCTTGACTTGAACCCCATTGATAACAATGTTAACTACTGGGCTACTAGGATCATATTATTTAGGAATGGAGGCATTCTCAAGCATTAAATTAGACAATTGACCCAACACATGGACAGTTTTAGGATCTTTTTTCTTTCTTCCTGGCTTCTTTAAATAAGCCTCCTTAATTAATTTACTATAGATAGGAACTTCTTTTATATTTTTAAAATTGGGCCATCTTAACACAAATATGTTTCAGTTGATCAATAATGTCAAAAGTATACTCTTCATGTGACTGGGCTACCTCATTATCAATTCTATGAGGAAATGGAGGAGTCTTGGTAGGTAACTTAGACTGTGGGTTATTCCAAGGTTAGGACTGATAATTTTTAGGAATAGGATTAAATTGAGATTTTTACTAATTACCAAAAGAAAAATTTGAAAAGGGACAACTAAAATTCAAGAGATCTTGTGGAATACCTTTCCTTGGAGCCCATGGCCACCTTTGAGTGATGTAGAAGACCTGATCATCATCTCCTTCTATTGGGTTGAACTTAGTAGGTATGTGCTTTACCTCTAGATTAAACACTATTTTGCATCTACAATCTTTCTTCTTTTGTCTGCAATGAGGGAAATATTCAGAAAGCATTACATCTGCTTCTTCATGATTCTTTTTGGCTTGTATCATGTCCAAATGTGTGGCCATATTGTTGATAATGTCTTGCTTGAAGTTATACAACATGTGAGTTATTTCTGTCCTTGAGACTCCATTACCAGTTGATTTTCTCGCAGCATATTTATAGCCTCTTCCTTTTTTAACAGCTTCTCTTGAGTAGTTAAGACATATTTTCTCGATATCATCCATAGTTGATTGGGTGATATGTCCTCATCCCAACAATTCCAATTATTAAGTGCAACCATCATTGATCCCCCTCAAAAAGAGTAACATTTTTATTCTTCATATAACTGATGGTGTGTTGACTTCTGTAGGCTGAATAGAAACCTTGATATGTAATCCTCCAAGATTTCATCTTCTTTTTTATGAATTCTAAAAATATCATCTCCTCTCATATCATTTCCTCTGTAGTATTAATTTTACTTTGATAAGAATGTTGTCTTCATCTCATAACAATCATGCACACCATTACCCCCTAATCCCATAAACCATCTAAGAGAAGACTCTTTTAGAGTAGCAAGGAATAACTTGAGCCTATGAGAAAATGTAACGCCCCGCCAGGGAACCCAAGAGAGATTAACCTAAACATGTCACTATGTGTGCTGAATAATTTTTTTTTTTTAAAGTTAACATAAAGAAACATACAATCATGCGGAAGCAATTACCATTTA